>NW_004624745.1:4826817-4843297 GCF_000247695.1 Heterocephalus glaber | reverse complement strand
TATGATAAATAATAATACAGTTAATATTAACACTATTTATAATAATATTTGACAATATTAAAGATATCAATAATCTATTAATATACACAGCTTAATAATATTCTGGAAGAAAATGCTGTTTAAATGATAGTTACACACACACAGGGGTGGAGGTTGAACAATATGAAAGCTCATATGAAATAAAATGGAAAGGTCAAAGTCAAAGTCAAAGGATGGTCCAGGGAAAAGGGTGGGATGTTTTTCTGATGTAGGTAATATAAATGGACAAAATAATAAAAAGACATCCTTATGTACAATTTATTTATTTGTGTGCACATTAGCACTGGAGTATTACCAGAAGTCTGTTATCTAACTCACTTTATAATCAAAACATTATTTCGCAAACAACACCAACAAAAGGGATATTTAAAGACACTGCTTATCTTACTCTAATGCATAGGAAAATCTTAGAGCACATAAATAAATCAAGAAAACTCTAGCAACCTACAATATGCCATCTTTTTATTCAAGTTTACTCTAGATATGGAATTTAAAATATATTCCTGTATTTTTCTGCTCTTAATTTTCTGAATTAACTGTTATTTCTATGTCAATACTAGAATGAGGAGAAGTTGTATGTATATTTTTGTTTCATTTGCCTTGAGGAAAATCTAAACAATTAATGATGCAATGCCTAATAATGTCTTTTCTTAGCCTCCATCAGCTCAGCAGCCTTTCAGTGAAAGCCCAAGTTCATTGGATAGCATAACAAGGTATCCATTTTCCTAGAATTGGCTCCACCCAAGTCATCACTCTCATAAGCTAAATGTACTGGTGCCTGAAAATCAAATTATTGATTTAATAATAATAATGAGTCTAGTGATTTTAGAAATAATGTATGAAATTATATTCATGAATCCCACTTCAAAACAGTCTCTTTTTTGTACTCTCCTCACATTAAGAAGAGCTATGTTTAGTTTTCTTATCAAGGCAATTACCATTTCCAAGTGTCAGATTAGAGAGGATGGTAATCTTAGTCAGAAGTCATTGTCCTATGAGTTGCATAACTGCCGGCCTCATTGCCACAGTGTCTGAATGAATGTCAACTCCATTCTGAAAGTTTGTTATTTGTTTTGCTCCATTCAGATGGCATCATCTATTCTCCTGTGAGTAAACCTTTCTGATTAAAGCATATATGCTTGATGCAAAAATATGTAAATACCAACAGAGGTGAAAATTAAAGAGTTTTTGGAACGTTGTGTTTTGTTTCTGGCTATAGGATATTAAAAGGCCTGTCTAATTAAAGTGTTGATGAAGTATATTGTGTGTTCTGAAGTACCATGGTTTGGAGCCACCTAGCCAGATGGATTTCTGTTGTACCTAAGCCCTAGGATCTTTCTATATTCTGTAACTCCAGAGTGTATTTTTTCAAAATAGCAATTTTCTTAATAAAGAAAAAGTAATTCATAGCAGTATATAATAAAGCAGTAGAATTATACAAAGATCAATATTGTTACTTTTCTGAGAAGTAGGGAAGGATTGCAGTCATCAACATTTGTCAATATGGGATTTACATAGACAACACTTCAAAACAGTACCAAGAATCAGTCATGATAAAGTTAATGTTGAGGATACTCAATGTCATTTACCATGGTTTCTTAAATTATGAAAATAGTAGAAATGGGATGATGGCACTGAGTAAGTTTCATAGTATGGTCTACTTGTACTTATTTTTTGCAGACAAAAGCAATTATATTGCTAGGAGGTTTAGACATTAGAGTCAAATATGAAGATATAGAAGAGCATGAAAGAAAAAGGTGAAGGAAAAAGAAGATTACATAGAAAAAAATTAAAAGACAACAGAGATTTTAAAAATAATGGAACAAGAGACAGTCTGATTACAGAGAAAAATGCTATTATGAAGAAAAAAACAAAGCTTATAATGCACAGCACTTAGGTTTGGGAAATTTCTTTTTATTTCAAATGGGAAAGAAAACTTGAGGTTTGAACTGTTGTAAAGCCAATGTGTGAGGCTTAGGATTTAATTTCAGACTTAGATTTTCTCCATTTTCTAGCATGGAGGTTTTCTTTTTTCCTTTTTAAAAAAGAGCCTTTGATCTTTTGCCTTAAGGAGTTTGGTCAATATATAAAGAATCAAAATTGTGAGCGCCGATGCCTCTATTCTGTTAAACCAAGTATTAAACATGGTACTATTTGCGTGGTCTGAAGGCTACTGGACTTGAACCTTGAGTGACTGAAGTGTTCCAAGACTGGAAATAGTGCTGAAACAGGAAGCCAAAATTATTTTTCTCAGACAGAAATTTATTTTAGATGAATTAAGCTGAATTATATAAAAACATCAATTTCCTCCAGCAAGGAGTTAATCAATAATTGCATTTGGATAATTCATATGGCCTTGCGAATTTATCTATACTAGTTTCTATGCTAAATGGTCTAAACTAGTAACTGTATTTTCCTTTAGTTCACTATCATAAATTAATAATCACTTAAAAACACTCAAACTCTGCCTAAGCTAGAGAAGAGTAAGTCTGTTTCAGAGTTATTTAAAGAAAACATGGAAATAATTTCAACATTTCTGGTTGATTTCCTATACAGTATATACCTTTCATAAATGACTCCATCACTGGTTATTAAAAGAAGGACTAGGACAATTTGTTGATTAATCAGTGTAAATACTATGCTCTGTACTACATACATGCTAATATAAATGCAACTGTAAATATAAATGTAAATGAGATAGAGATAGATGCTATTAACAGATGAATGAAATCCTCAGGTTATTTTGTTTTCTTCTTTTCAAGTTACAGCTCTTTACAAACAATGCCAGTTGAAATGATTATCAAACCAATTTACCTGTATCTGCTAATTATTTACTTGTAAATTAAGTGCATATCTTGGCTATTGTGTTTTCACTTTTGTTTTTGGAAACAAATGTATATGTAGCTAAATGGAAGGAAGATCATCAAAAATTAAACATATGTACTTACAGAATGCTACAAAAATAATAGTTTTTAATGTACTATTTGGTGACATTTATGCAGAATTACTTTGGATAATTTTTAAATTTAATTCAAATGTTCACTTTTATAGAACATAGCTGCCATACATAAATTATCTTAAATCATTGTAACTGATTCAAATACTTATTATTTATATCACTTTAAGCTACTTGTCAAAGATTCAGCAACCAAAATTTTATAAATACTTCTAAAAAGTTCTGAATATGTAAATCAGGTTATTTAAAATACAAAACTTTAATGGCATCTTAATATTTTGTAATTAAATCTTATGACAGTAGGACTTTCAGACATCTTTTGAAATGTCAGCAAGGGGTCTTCCAGGTATATTTGTACACTCAGAACAGGAAAACAGAATATTAAATGCAATATTAGGTAGATATGGATTTCACATGAATTTTAGGGAATATCTACTAAATATTAAAACATAAATAGGGTTTCATTTGGTAGAAATAGAAAAAAGTTACAATGGAAAGGATCGAATAGGAAAATGGATCCATTTTAACATTGTAAGGTTAAAGGAAATAAATCAGAGATGCAAGCTTAACTACTGTTTGGTTTCTCTTATATGAGAAACTCAATATATAAATAAAGTGCAATATAAAAAGCAGATAATAGGAAAAAAGAGATAGAAAAGAAAGTGTAATACAGCATAAACAAGGAATCTAAAAGTATACCTTCATTTAGTATAATTGTGTTATGTGTTTAAATGTTTCTTGGCCTAATAGTTTGGTTGTTAATCTGCATGTGTAATAAATAATCTTATAAGAACTCAAACGCTAAAAAATGAATCTAATGTTGGCCAATAAAAAAGGAGGGGGGAGTGGTGAAGAAGGGAGAAAAGGAAAGGAATTGAGATACTGAGATATATTATGTAGATGTACCAGTTCCCCACAATGAATGTAATCATTATGTTCTGCAAACATGTACTATTAATAAAAATTAAAAATGTAAAAAAGAAAAACCCAAAATGATAAATTACAAATTTGTTATGCTTATCTAATTAATAGATTTGAAACATCAAGAGTTTCCAATGTTGAAAGAGAAGAAATTTGGAAGACTTATGAATTTATTATGTTAATATAACCAGATTAAAATTACAAAAAGAAAAAAAATTTCAAAATCACATATCTAATTCATTTCACTATAATAGGAAGAGTTGAATTGTCACAGAGAATATTCTTAATGCAATGTATTGTTAAAAGTGTCTTAAATTTTTCCATCTCCTTTATGAATACACAAATTCCCTATTTTAAACCTAAAATGTCAAAGACATTTCCCTATGTTCCTGTAATAAAAATTTACTCAAGAAATTTTAAGCTGGAAAAATATGTTAGCAATTGAATATAAGGAGTAATTTATTTTTAAATAGCAAATTAAAAGTGTATAAATATAGGATACAAATTTCTTGCCAAAAGTAATTTGGAGCAATATTTAACAAGTCAACATTTATTTTAATTATATATCACATCAAGAAACTCATGAAAATACCAGTCTTGATGACAAAATTATCCAGAACCTTAGATATTCCTTCAATCATATTGGCCCACCTTGCTCTCACACTTGCTCAACTATACTCAAAATAACATATAAAGGTTTAAGAGCTGAGAAGGGAACCTGGTTTTGTTTATCTATCTTCCCTCTCATACACATATGTGTGTGTGTGTGTTTAGTTTTCCATATAAGAGAAACCATTTGATATTTAAGCTCATGTGTCCAAATTACTTCACTTAAAATGGTCTCCAGGTGCATCTGTGAGGGGAGGGGGAGGGGATAGAAAAGAAAAAAATTAAAATGTATTATGGACATGTACCAACTTCCCATGATAAATGTAATTATTATATACTTCAAATGCATACTAATAAAAATGACAATTGTGATATATGATGAAAATAGGATATAAATTATCTGACAGCAGGTTAGGAAAAAGCTATTATCAAATTAAGTAATTAAGTTTTATACCTAGCTTGGCAAAAGTTCATAGATATGCTTAAATCATATCATAATAAAGATAAAATATAGTAAAACTTGACCAATAATGAATCCTAAAACTTTCAAGACTGTGGAATTGACTTTTCTTTGTGACATTCAACCTCCTTCTCCTTTACTAATACTGATTCCACAGAGATCACACCGATGCTTATGGATTTAATTAAAAGTCAAACATTTGCTTAAAATATTGTCCTACAATGCATTTTATAAGATTAAATAGCTGCTTAAACTTATTTAATTCTCAGAAAAGGAAAAAAAAAAAAGAAAAACACCATCTCAGACTTTTATCCCGTGGTCATTTAATCTTATTGCAACTTTGTTTTACAGTGTAGAAAAATTAAATCATTCTTCTCAATTATGCTAGCTCATATGAAGGTGACATTAAACATAATAAGAGTTGAGCAATACATTACTAAGTCAAATCTTTAATGCATTTCTACTCCTATTCGTCTCTTACATCGCTGGCATTCTTTCTTATGAGCTAAAGCAGGAAAATATTACTATGGCTGAGTTAGATCTCTGAAAATTTCATATTTGAAAAGGTTGTTCTTCAAGTGAGTTGGAGTCTACAAAACCATAAAAACAAAACAAAAATAGGAAATACCTAATAGGACGAAAAGGGATCCCTGAGTACTAAGATGCTCATAGTTGAAACTGTTTGAATTTTAGTAGTCCAAATGTAAAGTGCATTGCAAAAAACACTAAGATTTATAGAAATGTGATATATATCAAGGCTTGAGTGGGGTTTTTTTTAAGAAAGATTTTTTTCAGAACTCAAATCCTTGCCTTTCAAAATAGAAGGCATCTATTAAATAAATCATTTCACATTAATATTAAAAACATTAAGATTCAGAATGAGACTTTTTTCACATCAATCTTGTGTTCATAATTTCATGTAATCTATGACTCACCATGGTTTCACACTGTGCTCACTCTCTGCCATAAACATCCTACCAGATTATCTATTTGCATCAGTGAATTAATTTTTACTACATTTATATACTGATTACATTCAGATCACTAACTTAGCCTACATTTCTTTCTTAAGAGATAGATTTGTCTGTTCAATAGTCTACTTACATAGTTACTTGAATATGCACAGGACACATAAACCTCTCAACATGTTCACAATTGAACTTATTGTTTTTTCCTCCAACCTGTTCTTTGTAGTCAGTGAACAGCACCTTTACTACACAGACTTTATTGCAAACCTTTGGAAGTGATCAGATTTCCAGCTTGTGTTCACTTCCTACATACGAGTAGTGAAGTCCTGTCAATATGATCTCAAAAATATATCTTGCAGAACTCTCCTTTTCCTTGACCATTCTCCTTTCACAGTTGCAAAAATATCCAGTGATTAGTCTGATGTGTAAATCTGATTAATGCATGCCAACTTTCAAATTTACTTATTCATTCTTAACTGTATTTAAAATTTTGTTCTAGATTGTTAACACTGCATCCAAAGCTCATGTAATCTTCCACACACAAATTTATCTTGCCTTTCCCTCACCTATTCTCTATTCCATACACACCGTATTATTAGTCTTCAAGATTGATATTCTCCCCAGAACTATTTCTGCATGGTTCCTGGAACTACATTATCCATTTGGTAAGTGTTCCTAATTTTTGAAATTTCTTTTACATCTTCTTCTCTTAGAAACCACACCTGAAGTTTTTGCCCCAGATTAGGAATAAGAGATTCTCTTCTATGCTCTCAAATTGATGAGCATCTCTCTGAAGACAGATAATGTGATTTCTGACTATTGAATCTCCAAAGCCTAGTACAGTACCAACATAGTACAGAATCAGATCTGGGCATGGTGGTATATACCTGTAATCTCAACACACTGGGAGGTGAGGCAGGAGGATAACAACTTTTGGCAATTTACTGACATAGTGAGACTCTGTCTTCAATTCGAAAAAAAAAGACTGGTGATGTAGCTCAGTGGGAATTCCCTGGCTTTAATCTTTAGGTCCATCAAGAATGAAAGAGAGAGAGGGAGGGAGGGAGGGAGGAAGGAAGGAAGGAAGGAAGGAAGGAAGGAAGGAAGGAGGGGGGAGGGACACCTGAATAGATGAAAATAAATAATGGTTGGCTATTTATATGCATTATGAATTTAGACCACTAAATGTGGCTGATGTATAACTTGGGTTTATATATGTTGGTTATACATTGGATTCTACAGATTATAGATATTTAAGTGCAACTGACTACTAAAACATGACATAAACTTGCACTAACTGTTTAGGGAAAGAAGAAGAGCATCGCATAAGTTTTGTTTATCTCTATTTCATTAAAGATAATCCAAAAATTTATTTTGAGACAGTTGTAATTTAACCAATACCTTACTATTCTGGCTTTTCCATCATCTAAATTTAAAAAATCACTAATTATCATAAGTGACATACTAGTGATATGACAATGATTGTGCTGTTAACTCTCCACTTAGATAGAATCCTAAAGTTTAGTGTTAATATACAGAAAAGCTGAGGTTTTGGTTAGAGGGTAGCTGTATAAGTCATCTCTTCCCACCTATTCAAATTTGAGCTTCTCCTCAGGTACTTGATTAACTGGAACTTAAGCTTCACAAGACTGACTCAAACATATGGAGAACTCACAAGTGTATTTGGTCTCTTTAGGTATCTTCACTCAGGAGATGCTCAAAGATTATTACTCATAAGACCCAGTCACTGAGGTTTGTTGCAGAAAAAGAATAAGATGATAACAGTGAGATGAATACTGGTTAATCACTTTCCCTTTGCTCTGCATACTATTTAAATATAGAGGCTTATAAAATGTTTGTTCTGTGCATTGTAAATTTAAAATTTTTATAGGACAATTAAAATAGGAAATGAATTTTTATTTCTTCTAATATTAGTAGAACAAGGAAATATACTCAAAGCAAGGCAAAGCTGAAGACTGAGACAATTACAAGAGTAAAACAGGCACAGAGGTTGTTTCTGCCTCAATAATCCAGGTAACTGAAACCAAAACAGATTCAGGCGTGCAATTGGAAGTCTTTCTATTTGCTTTTGTGGTAGAGACACGTGATGCTCTCATAAATCTGGAACCAGTTTTAAACAACAGCATTCTTCTCTGTGGTTCACTAAGAAATAAGGATTAAATTACTAAATCTTCAAATGATATACTCATCAATACATTAATTTGATGGCAATAAGTTAATGAGAAAGTAAAGTTTCTTTCCGCAGGCAGAATTGGCACAGAGAATTCTTGCTATATATGTATAGGTAAAAAAATACACACATTTCTCCCGTTTTGGCTTTTTCTTTTTCTCAACAGGCATCTCAAGTTTTATGTCTAAAGCTAGATTCCATTTTATGTTTTTCCCTACTTTCCACATACTTAATTGATATACCCGGGCTTAATTTAGAATACTGCCATCCACTCAAGAACACAAGTCACAAAATGTGGTGATCGTGCAAGCTTTCATCCTTCCTTTTCACACTGTGATATATCCCTTTCTCTCCCTCATTGTACTATACAATCAATAAGTGAGAAGTTCCATTGATTCCACTTTTTCAAATGATCCCCGAATCTTTCACCAATGCTACTTTCCCATTCTTCATCCCTACCTTTATTGTTCTATTTGTCTTCATTGTTCTTGCCAAGAGCAGTAAAAAAGTATCGCAATTCGTGTACTCCTATCTGTCCTGCCTCCCTGTACTTCGTCATTTACAATCAAGCTACAATTCTGATCACAACCTTGTGTTCCTGTTTCCCATAAATAAGGCCAGGAGATTTTGTGTTGTACACAATCATCTCCATTACTGGCCTAGACTTTAGGTTTCTATTCTCAAGTCAGCTTCTTTATTACTTGATTTTTAATGTTCCAACAGGGAAGTGGAGATCTGTTCCTTTCTTCCATTCATGGGAAGGTTTGATGCTTCTATATTTTGGCCTAGCACTTTTACCTTTGGATAATAAACTGCTTCTAATTTAATTGTTCATGTACTGAATAAAAATTTACTAAGCACCAACAATATATCAGTCTCTAGACTGAAAACTAATTTTCAAGTTGTACTTTTTCCCCATTCTATTTTTTCAATTAGTTTAATCTTCCACACAATTATTTATGGGCATCATTTCCTCCCCAAGAAGGCCCGGAAACTAGTCTGTCACCATTCCTCTTCAGATATCCTAGTAGGTACCTGGGTCAGTCATATTGAAATCATATGTTTCTATCATATCTCAAAACACTGCTGTCATTCTAGAAAAAGTTCTAGTTGTTTTACTCTTGCCTTCATCTCCTAAATCCTGTCTGACTCCTAATGCTCATTTCTGATTCATTAATATGTTGATTCATAAATATGTTTTGAACAGTTGTTACTGAGATTGAATGCTTCTAATATAAATTCAATTTAAAGCAATACCATACTTTTTTCTTTTCAGAGTTTTCTCCATTATTTTGTATATTCACTCTATTAATTCCCTCATTCTTTTTTCTTTATTTTTTTCTATGTTTGTTCTCTCTTCACTAGAATATTTGGAAAGCTATATTTAGGTTCTGTCAAATAGAAGTGAGAATTATAGCACTGACCACTGTCTTGTTAAGAGACACATATTGGTGTTCTGCCCTCAGTGGAAATTCTGAGTTTATAGTGAATAATGAAAACCATGAATTCAGGAAGGGAAAGGAAAACAAGAGAATGCTCTATAGAGGGGAATGTTACTAAAATCAATGTTTTAGTATGCAATAAAATCAAGTGCAGCAGGAACTGAGATTACCCTATACTAGAATTATAATCTCATATAGCCATTTGAGGCTCCTGATAATGGGGTATACCTTTGTTTTAGACCTAAGAGAACTCCTCAAGCTCCTCAGAAACTTTGAAAAAAAGAGTCAGACAGGCTTTTAGTACACACTTCTCATTTTATAATTAAAAAGTGATAAAAGTTAATCCAGTTCTACGAGCTTATCGTGCACATTTCTACTCTGATCCCCTGAAAGAAATTAAAAAGAATCGGAAAACATGGTAAATAATTACAATTTTTTGAAAAGTTTCAATTATGGATCAATATTAATAGAAAAACAGTGCACATTAATAATTAGAGAAGTATAATAAAACATATAGTATTTTAAATGTATGAGATTCAGCAAAAATAAAATCATTTTATCAAAATGCTAAAACAAGTTTCCTAAATTCTTATTCCCAATTTCTCTTCTTATGTTACTATGAACTAAAGACCATGTTTGAACTGAAAGCAGCCCATAGATAATGATTTGAGAAGCACTGCTCTAAAAGAATGAGCATTAATTCACACAGTGTGTGCATGCTGACTAAGCAAAGCGGTCTGGGTATTAGAGTCTGTTTCTTTTCCTCCCTATTTTAAATGTGTGTGTATTCTTAAAACAATTTGTTATCAACATTAGGTTATTGATTCAGAGTCTGAGTTTCACAGCATTTTCCAGGAGTAATTCTTTGCCCAATTAGCATTTATTGACCATCATCTCCATGCCTAACACTTTCCAAATGCTAGGATGCAACTCTGCATAAAGTATGGTTTCAGCATCAGATTCAAATTAAATCCATTCTACAAAATAACTGGCATACAATTTTCAAAAATTCTACATTATGAAAGTCAAGAAAAGTCTGTGGAACTTTTCTCCACCAACAGAGGCAAACAAAACAAGTAAATAGATAAACAAGTAAATAGGACACACATGTAAATACCTAATAGTTTCTCTGGTGTGAAAAACTAAAAGTGTAAATAAGGATCAAAATGTATAATAGTTAATGTGAAATAGGAAGAAAAGGTAAAAAGGGGTAGGGGAAGTAGGAGGGGTAGGGTAAAGGAAAGAAGGGAAAGGAAAAAAATATGAGAAAAGGGAAAAATGGAAACAAAGTCTTTGTAAATAGGGAAAGGTGGAGGGGGTGAAGGGAGGGCAGGGGAGGGGAAAAATAAGAACCAAGATACATCATGTAAAGGTACAAGATTCCAATGATGAGTGTAACTGTATTGTATACCTAAAATGTACCAATAAACTTAATTAAAAAACAAATTTGTATATTCTAAAGTAAATTCACTGATAGAATTTAAAGAAGATGTGAAAATCAGATGGCAGCAATTTATTGATGCTGTTTCCCAGTCAACTTGGACTACCATTCATACAATGCCATTGTCTGGGAGACTTCAGCAACAGAAATTGATTTTTCACAGTTTTGGAGGTATAAAGTCCATGCTCAAGGAACCAGCAGATTAGATTCCCCAAATTGGGCTCTCTTGCCGGGTTGCAAATGATACCCTTCTTGCTATAACCTCATCTGGTGGAAAGAGAGGAAGCTAGCTGTCTGGCAACTTTTATTTTAAAGGAATAATCTCATCATGAAGGCTCCAGCCTCATGATCTCATATAAATCTAATTATCTCTCACAGACCCCACATCTAAACTTGGAGTTGGGGCTTCAACATATGAACTGAAGAACAAGAAACACAATTCAGTCTGCATAGCCTGATATTGCCAATTTTATTGTGTTCACAAGGAAAATGTCATTGATTGTAGGAGATACAGCCCAAAGAAGCTGAGGGTAATGAATAATGAATTGATGACTTACAAATGGGTCAGAAGAAAGAGTTTTCTATGATATCCTTGCAAAACTTCTTTATTATTCTTTCAAAAATCATTTTGAAGCTATTATTTCTATCTTAAGCTTATCAATTCTAGTAGGAAAGAGAGACATGTAAGCAACTATAAATAAATATCATTAAGCACAGTGAAGTGTTTTAGGGTATAACAAAGGATTGAAATAGAAGAGGGAAGGATAAGTCTGTCTAGAAATGCAGCAGAATAGATCTCCAAAAGGAAATAAACCTTAAGCAGCAAAGAGTGCAAACAAGTCAGGGTTCAGTAAACCCAGTTTATTCAATAATGATGGTATGACAATACTAGAATGTCTGATTTTTATTTTCCCTGTCATTAGATTTTTATTGATCCATTACCTTTATTCATCATTACCTTTTGAGGTTAATACAATATAAAATATTTGCAGAAAATTTGAGTAAAGGAAAATGTAGTAATAAATAGTATAAAGTAAGTTGTTGAGTCAGAAAAAAATGTGTCAAAAATGATGTTTGCATAGCATAACATAGTTTAACAAAGATGACAATGACTGAACCAGAACATTGGAAACAAAGACATTGTGAAAATATACATTTAAAATATTATTTCAAGCTCTGGAGTTTAAAAGATCAGCAACAAACTATAAAAAAGAAAAGAAAAGAAAAAGGAATGATGACCAAGATCCTTTCCTCATTCCGAATAACTTAATGACTTGTCCAGTAAAAAGCATGTGAAATCAGAGTTGCAGTTAGGGACTTCTAAAAGACACACGAGAAAAAAAACTATTATGCACTAATCATTACATTTCTGACTAATGTGAAATCAGATTTTTTCAAACATAATTCAAATGAGTAACAGCTCTACTTTTGTTGGTTATGATAATGTCCAAGATCAAGTCACATGAGCAACTTACATTATTCAAGGTGTTGAAAAGACCATCCCATGTTTTCTAACAAAATTCACATAAAGAATGTCTTCTTTCATAAATTTTCACTATTTCATAAACGTATTGATATTTTAACCCACAGAGCCAATTTTATTATAATATTAACAATAATTTCATACATGTATACAATGCATGGAAAATGACAAAGTATTATTAGACCAAGTTCAGCACCACACAAATCATATTTTGCAAAATTCTGTAAACATTTTTCTGGAATATTTGACTTTGATGTATGATTTTCAAATATAATTTTGACCATGAATACCCTAAGAATCACTAAAACTCAATTCAATATAATTTCTTTTGTATAACCAAACATCATGTTCATATCATTTGTAACTAATTTACTCCAGCAATAGGAGAAAGGCAGATAGTAGCACATTAGAAATAGTTTTAGATATAAGAGTTTTACTTGATTGTTCCCTTGTCTCAAATTTCAGTTTAACTTAATTGAACAAATATTTAACTTCAAAAGATGAATGATACACAGTTATTATTCTCCATGGGTTAAAAAACTAGTGGGGTAAAAGATACATACAAAATGCATATTACATGTGACATCATCTAAGGAGATCTACTTTTTCTGAAGTTTTAGGGAGATGTATAACACCTGGTGAGAGCAGAGGTGAAAGGGGAGGTCTCTAAGTGGTTATGGAAGCATATATTGAAAAAGTTGGCAGATTTTCAGCTTTACATACCTACAGAACACTTACATGAACATCTACATCCTGAGTTTTTCTTTTCCCTGGCCATTGTACACTTAGCAAATAGTGTATTCTATGTTTCTTTGCTGTAGCACATTGTCTTCACTCCTTAATTTTTTTGATTGCTTATACAAATGAGAATTATTATTTTGTATGCCTGCCATAAATATAATTAAGAAAAATTTCTTTTTGTTCTATTTTAAAGTTCTATTTTTAAAAAGAAGTTTAGAAAGTCTATTAACTAAATCATGACATACTCAAGATCGTCTAATACATAGCCATTAATAGGAAGAAATGGATAATATATTGACTTAGACAAATAATAAAAAGGAGACTTGTGTATGTAATATGAAACCATTATGTGAGCATATTGATCCCGATGTTTTATATATGAAGAAGGAATCTGAAAACACTAAAATTTTAACAGTAGCTAATTTTGAGAGACACAATCATTTTTCATTTACTATAATACTCTGTTTCTTTAGAAAATGCAAACAAAAAAGACAAGCACAAAGTATTTACTATCACTTCCTACTTTTAAAACTACACAGTTGGCAACTTTTAAAAATTAATTTCTAGAAATTTTAAAGAATACACATTATCTCCAGATGTAAAATTCTTGGACAATAAAATTCAAGTGAAAAGTGACAATAAAAAATGTCTTTACCTTGAGAGGATTCTAATTTTATTAGAATTAAAGTCTAAAATATAGTTTCATTAATAAGTAGGAAGTCTATTTTCTGTCTATATACAAAAAAATCAGCAATTATCACCTGAGACAGGTAATAGTGTAATAAATTTGTGCAAACTTTTGAACATTTTACAAAGAATTGGTAATTGGAAATGAAATATTTCATTTGAATGTATAGCAGAAAACTTATAAAAACAAGTAGAAGCACAATATCTTGGTCACTCTTTAGAAAATGATCCAATGTTTTATCACAAAGACATCTTGTAGATCTCGAACACAACAGTTAGAGGAATAAAATATTTGTGTGGTTTCTGAAATTGCAGTATATCTCAGTGGGCCTCTGGTGGAGCTGAACAAGATCCCTGAGGTCCCCGCCTCTCCCACTCAAGCATATCATCAAAAGCACCAGTTTCTCTCCATATACGAATCAGAAATTCATTTCACGGGATATGTTTTTTTTTTTTTACTTGATCCTCATTTCAGTTCCATGAGTAGACAAGAATGATGTTATTACATGTACTTTATTAACAGGGAAACAACATCCTAGAAGTGCCATGAGTTTCCTGCCACAAAATCTCCTGATCAGCAAAGAAATAATTTTCTACAAACACACAACAAGCCTAAGAGATGACAAACCAAGGAATGAATACATGCAATTTTTCTTCCGGCACATTGTTAGTTTTTATGTTATTGTTGTTTGGTTTTGTCCCGTGTCTCTACTCTGGACTACTCTACTCTTTTAGTCATGGAGCAGTCTATGAATTAGAAAAGAGGTGCTAGAATGGGCTGGGCGGTGGCCAGGGTGAGGTGCACGGGGTGTTAACCTACATCTGAACAATTTGCATATGATTCACCACATTCGCACAATTTCATTTGAAATACCTACAATTAAGTTATTATCAGAAAAGTATTTACTAGAGTAGAAATTCTAAATTTATCTTCATATAAGCCCTAACCAAGAAAAGGGCCACATTTTCTGCACTTTTGAGTAAAGCAATTACTGAAACAAATTCCTCCAAATTAATATTTATATTCTTAAATTATTGACAGATAATTATATGCATGATTATTTGAGTAATTGACTTAAAATTATAAGTTTAGAATAATATGAAAAATACAAAATTATGGTAAATAGTTTCACTTTTTAACAATATATATATTGCAATATACATAATATTAAATTGCCTTGAACATGAAACTATATATTTCAATCTACTAAAATATCATCAAGAAAGAATAAACGTATATATGTATGTAAATTCTATCTATAATAAAATGCATACTGTAATGACATAGAGGAAAATTTCCAACTGATGAACACTTCGTGTTGGATGATTTCAAATTTAGCAGGTAGATAGAATACACCTCCCACTTAGAATAAACAGCATTAATTCTATCACTATGGATAAAGGGAATAAATTTTGAAACGACTAAAACAAATTTAATATATAATCAGAAGTTTTTTTCCTACCTTTATAGGTGAATAAAATTTCCTCTGTATAATCGTTGAAGATACCCTGCAAAAGAAGTAGAAAATAGATGACATCATAAAATATAAGAAAATTTTAAAATAGCAGAACTTCTGTAACATTATCAACAGTGACTGTCAGTGGTCTATTTGCCAGACAACCAACCATATAGGGTGGCAATGCATCATCTTTTTTCTCCTCCCAAAGACATGAGGCTGATAACATGGACAGTGACAAGAGGCACACAAGCTTTAGAATAAAAGCATTATATGTGTATTGAGCATTTTTGTGCTCTATGGAGCATGAAAGTAGTGATTAAGACTTTATTGTTCAAAACTATTAACCAATTTAGTAATTTTACTACTGACAGCTGATAAGGGCTGAAAGCAACAAGGAAAACAACCCCATGTCGCTAAAATGAAGCAAAACAACTAAAGAAAAAAAAATTAAATGTAAAGATTTTTCAGATTGAGTAACATCTCTTTATATCATTAAAAATATAGGTACTAAGACTCTATTTCATTTTGTGGGTGAGATAAAATTTTAATGCAGAGTGACCCAAGTTCTACATGTAGGGATTTCATACAGAAGTTATCTGGCACACAGAACTGCTCTCAAGAAATTCCTGAGCTGTTCGTTGAGACATAACTGGTCTTAGACTAGAAGGTAATTCAAAAGTCAACTGGTCCAGCTGCCTCACTCTACAGATAACCAAAGCAAAGTCACTTAGCTAGCTCATGGCAGAACTAAGGGTAAAATGTTCATCTCCTCGCTTCTGGTCATAAACCATTTACAAATCAATGAGAGAAAGCAGGAAGACAAGGTAAATATGCTACCAAGCTGCTAAACTAATCAATAACATGACTAGGTGGATATCAAAGAAACCATCCAGTTGTCTGTTATATAAAATATGTTTTCTAGGCAGACTAAACAGAGAAAAATTTCCCTTTTACTTTCACACATGGCTCCCCATTCTAAACTAAGTTGTTATTATAGACAATAATATAGTTACTCTTCTCTTCCCTGGCTAGATTGCAATATTATTTATATATATAATATATATATATTATATATATAATAT
>NW_004624745.1:4644538-4822791 GCF_000247695.1 Heterocephalus glaber | reverse complement strand
CTATTTCTTTTTTTATTGAATCATAGTGTCCTAAACTTTGAATTTAAAAAGTGGTAAAGCCTTTCCAATCCAGTAGTATAATTCAGCTTTCTGCTAGGGGGTAACTCTATGTAATAACAAATAAAAGAATTAAAAATAACATTCCCACATTTTCTAAAACTAGCATTCTCACTAAATTTATACATTGCTACAAATTTATGCCTAGGTATAATAAATCACCTGTCATACTGGTATAACCTAGTAGCCATATTTCCTATGCAACTAAAAATGGATCAATAACCAAGTTTGATTATTACTCACTGTAAACAATGGACTTGATATATCTCTTAGAAGTACTTCAGTTACATTTTGTGGAAAATGAAAAATGCAAGGGAATGATACCAAATCGGTAGGCAATATCAAAGCCAGAAGCAATTGCTCAAAAGCAGATCCTAAAACACTTTTTTCTTGGATGGTAGTGTGCTTGCCTAAAATATACAATGCCCTGTGTTCAATCTATACCATCTCAAAAAAATTAAAAATAAATATCGGTTGGATAGCATCCAATATGCTCATATATTCTCAACAAGAATTAATCTTCATCATTTCATCCAAGTCATCTATAGGAATACGACTTCTCAGCAAATGTGACAGTTAACAATTTTATTTTTTGTTTGAGTGAATATTGAATATTGTGCCTTTCTGTGCTGCTAGACTGCAAAGGCAAATGAAATGCCAAGCCCTCTAATCTATAAGGTACAAAGATTGTTATTAACTCTTTTCATGATCTAGGACATAGCTTTTTCAGAACTAAACCAAGGTACATCTTTCTCTTATTGCCTTCCTATATCTCTACCAGAGCAAACACATATCTTCTGATCACTCAAGGTGTTTGATACATGGGAGAATAAGAGTGTGGGTTGTGCGTGGCTATTCTGATCATCAGCTAATGAACTCTTATAATGAATAGAAAGCAATATGACTACGCATGAGTTAAAATGGTGCCAGGGTCTCCAGTTATATTTCAGGAAGGATAATTGGCCCACAGGGCTGAGGACTGCCTTAATGCCAGGTGCTTAGTGAAGCAGGAGCCTTTAGATTCTTACATTCTTAAAAACCTTAAAAGTAAATAGCTGAATCAAGAAGGCTTTCTAGACAATAGTACTTGTTTTGGAGCAATTTTTTCAGATCAGAGGTCAAGGGGTAGGTCAGACTATGGAAGAAGATGGAGGAACATTGTATCTAATTCAAGGCCCTGAGCTACTGAGTGAGGAGGGAGTGGCACACAAGATGTGATTGTGGAGTTGATATTGGCATGTACAAATAGAGAACAAAGCTTGGCTTCAGGCATCCAGCCCAGCAGTCTTGGGAAATGAGTGTTACCCCGAGGTCATCCAGCCAGGCTGAGTCCCCTATACCATGCTCACGCAAACAGTTCTGCCTGATAAATATATGCTTGTATTCCTATGCAAAATTTTATTGAGGAAACATATAGAAGCACAAATAGCTATATACATGTGCATAATCTAAAATATAGAGATATATTTTTGTACATATATATTTTAAGAATGTGTAAATAGAAAGATTGGTCACTTCTGTGTTTGGTTATTATGCCTGGCACATGATAAGTCCTCAGAAAACACTAGTGCTTAAATTAATTGAGCTGCAACACTAGTTAGAAAAAGTGACTCTGATCTGTATTCCCACATATGAGGATACAGATTTACTAAGGCCAGGAATCAGTCATATCCTTGGCCAGATTTTTCCTTCTCTGTTTTCCTATAAATGAAATTGATTTGCCTGGGTAATGTGAAACAAACATAACAATTCTATTTCTATTTTCACGTGGTTTCTTTCTCTCCACAATCTTTATTATATTTCTAGAAAGCCTTCCATTCAACTCTATGAGTTGGCTTGTACACATTATTTCATATTTTAAGACAAACACATTTATTTCAACACATTCCAAATCTAAGAATTATCTAAGAATTATAATTCTTAGAGGAGAAAATGATTATATTATTTAGTGATGTTTCACTGAATTAAGATGAAATATTTCAAATTGATGTTGCATGATTCTCAAAGATATTCCGTGAAAATATATGATATCCTGTTCACCTAAGCTCCTGTTCAAAAGGTCATATTATTCAATCAAATTACTGAGCATTTGTACTTTGAAACTGTCATCTTTCCTTTGACATCTGTCTTCTTGCACTCTTTCTAAACAATGTGTATAAACACACATACACTCATACATGCACACATACCTTTTGTTCGAGAGTTGAGGTTCAATTTGTAAATCTATATATCAGCATAAAATCTGTTAATTTTTGTTTGCAAAAACAAAAAGTCAAAAGTTTAGGAAAAATTGAAACTGAGAACTCTAAAAATGTACTGATATAAAAGAACTGATATTAGCACATTTCTTTGTAACATATACAGATAATATGCCTACTTTCACATCTCCAGTGAGTCAGTTTATGACAGTTTATGACTAAGACTAGAACAGTAGTATTAATTATGTTACCAAAATATCTTGAAACACTGATTAGCTATTTCTCAAACATATTAAATCAAAGTATGTCTATAAATAGTACTTACATTGCATAAGAAAAAAAGTCAATATATAAATTTTAGATATGAGCAAGGAAAGAGAAAAATGTTATTTATTAATTTATTTACAACTATTGCTCCTTATTATCATTTCCTTTTAAAAAGAGATATCTAATTTATTCTTCCTCAAAGAAGCCTACAGGGTATGATAATTTATTTCATTTGAAAATTACTCTTTAAAAAATAATTTGTATTAGGAGTTAGAGGCATTTTATATACAATGAGTTCTCTTTGGAATACTATTTTAAGTGGGCAAGAAATTTAGGACCTGATTTTTTATAAAGTCCATATCAAAGTTAGGAATGTGAGAAGACAGGGACCTCCAACTAAGTTAGGCTATGCTTGAAACTCCCAGGGCGACAGACCACCGTCCTTGTGAATGGGGTCTCTGAACATGCATAAATAGGGAAGAGTCCCTGTCCTGCACAGGAGAGAGGTTTGCCCAGCTCAGTGAAGCACAGCCCCCATTCTTAATTTAGCCTACTTTAATAAAATGTCATGATACAGACAAAATTACCCCTGAACTGCCCTCATTCACAGGAAGTGTGAAGCTTTCTTCACCCCAACAAGAGCCACAAGGTGGACAATAGATTGATGCATCATTTCCCAGGAGCACCTCTGTGGGGTTTTAGCCACCATTCCTAAAATTTCAGTTTGTGATTTTCCAGATTTTCTAAGCAAACCCAAACCAAAGAGGTAATACACCCAAATAAAACAAAACAAAAATCACAATTTGAATAATTGTACAGAAAGTAAGTGAATTTAATTAATATTACATCAGCTTTTTGAGAACATTACAATTGCACACACTGTATCAAAGCATATATTAATACAATTTCAATAATAAGAGTGGATATCAGATGAATTATTTCATTTAAAATGACCACAAATTTAAATGGTTTATTAATTATATCTGCCACTTAGTCAAAACTTTTTGTAAGAATTGTAGAATGGATCCTAGGATAGGTAGAAATGAACCCTCAGAGGAATTCTTCCCTCTTGTCAACTTCCACTTTGGATAAAAGAGTCTTTGAGACCCTGTCTCAAAATAAATAAAATAAAATAAAATAAAATAAAATAAAATAAAATAAAATAAAAGCCAGGAAGTAACTCAGGTTAAAAGTCCCAGATTTTTGTCTCAATTATTACAAAAAGAAGCAAGAAAAGAAAAAGGAGGAGGAGAAGTGGAGTGGGGGGGAGAGAGGAGGGAGAGAGAAAGAAAGAAATGATGGAAAGAAGGAAGGAAGGGAGGGAGGAAGGCAGGGAGGGAGGCAGGGGAGACGTGAGAGCTTATACCAAGGGGATATCCCCTAGTCTAGAGAGTCAGAACACATTACTTGAGAAAGCAATAGTCCACTTTCGGAGTGTAATGAAAGTAAACAGGAACAGAGGAAAGGAATAAGAAGGATGGGGAATGGGTGTAAGGGCAAGTAATGGGGGCACAGATACAAGCAAAAGGTAAACTCTGAGAACTCCTCCAAATGTGAAACATTTGGGATAGAGAAGGGAAAAATGGGGTGATTGGGGAGAATAAAAACAAAACTAAAAAAAAAACAACTATAAGCCTAAATGTTTGCTAATTTGATATTGCATTTATTTGAAAATGAGGTAGTGATTTTTCTCCATTGTTACCATTGTTCTGTATTTGGAAAATACAGAAAAATAGGAAAGTTGTGCAGCTTTTTAAAAATAGTCATCCTATTGCTGCTCTGGCACCCCACCCACCACTCAAATATTCCCTCAAGAGCTACTGTTCTAAAGAATCCAGTCTATCCCAGAATCATCTGTTTTTCATACAAATTTGTTTAATCCATGAATAATTCTTCCTTGGTGTTCTTGATCTAGGCCACAATTTTGAAAACTTGAAAGACAGAAATCAGATATAGAAAAGATAGGCAAAGTAAATTTCAGATTTCTGTGGCAGGAAAGAAAAGATTGGATGTTTTTGAAACATGTATGATGTCATCTCCAATGAGAGCATAATAAAAAGTAACTGAAATTTCAAGAGCAAGAATTTAAGTTTGCAGGTAAAATGACAGAGTCATGTGAAGAGACTTTAGACACCTACAAGGCCAGTCTCGTTGAAGTTCTCAGCAAAACTACCTTCTTGCTCATTCTGATCTCAGACTCACTAGCCTTTCAGGTCCTTGATATAACTTGTTTGCCCTAAGCTTAGACTTTTGAACAAACTGTTCTCTTATTTCTGATAATCACTCAACCTACTCATTTACCCTTCACTTACAGAGAAATCTATAATGTGACAGACACATTTCTAAACATCTGGAAAATATTATTGAAAAGAAAGACACTTCTACCTTCAAAGGACAGAGGGCTTACTTTAGGATTTCTCAACATTGCTTTCTCTGCTTTTGGGCCCAAGTAATTCTTTCTTGAGGGTGCATATACTGTGCAAAGTAGGGCAGAGAGCAGCATCCCAGGCTCTACTCAGTAGATGCCAGTAGCACTCATCCCCATTTATGACGATTTAAAATATCTCCAGGTATTGTCAATTGGCCCCTGAAACAGGGGGCAGGAAAAATTACCCCTAGTTTAAAAGCACTTGGTAGCAATTGTAAAATTTATAATTTTAGGATTATTTTAGTGATTATTAATATAAATTAGTCTTTCCTCAAAAGGCCATAACTGTTCCCATAAATATATAATCCTTCTCCCTGGGTACAGTATTTTTAACTTCTAGGACAAACGAGTATATAGCAGGAACTTTAAGTACATACTTGTTATGTGACTAATTAATCTAATAAGCAAACAATTCTTTTCCTTCACTTGAGTTAAATATTTTTAGTTGCCTCACTAACTCCATCTATCTTTCTGCATACTTTTTCTAATGTATTTTAATTGCCTTATTTGTGAATCTGCCTCCTTCATCACCACTTGAGCATGTCTTGAGGGCAGACAAGGCACTGAACTTTTCATATTCTTACTTCCCAGACTAGTGCCTAACAGACAAATGAATATCTAATGAGAGAGTGGATAAATAGCAACACCAATAATTACTAAGCATTCTACATGTGACAGTCATCATACTCATTTCATTGGGATCTACCTCTACACATCTTATTTTATCTTCACATGAAACTTGGAAGGAAATGACATAATCTCGACCTTCATGGAGCACTAGAGGGAAACATAGATTAAATTCCATGCTCTGGGACCAAAATGGTACAGTTAAAATTTGCAGTTTTAGAGCCTGACTCCAAAATCCAAAGCAGCACTCTGACTGCAAAGGCAGAAATTTCTTGGGTTGTCTATAGGAACTAGTAAGTGAACTGGGAAATGATAAATTAAGAGCAACTGAACTTGTTTTCAAGTCAGAGTAAGATGCTAAATTAGTACCTGGGCCCAATAGTCTATGAAGAAACAAATCATTCTAGATAAGATGATTTCTAGTTACCTAAATTATTTTGAGTAGTCAAAGTTTTATTTGAAGATTGAATATGTGGTATATAGACATTGACAACAAAGCCAATTTGGTCAAAACTACTTTTCTGTGCCTAAATATTTCATTTGTTTAGTTAATAATGTCCCTACCAAGTGGCACTATATTGAGGAGTAAACAGTAAGTTTTAAATACAAAAATCTTAAAGCATTTGTCTTCAATGACTTCAGTATACTTAGAAATAATATGCTTTAGAATCCAGCACTCAATAAGCCACCTAAAATTAATCAGTTACATTTAAGCATTAATTTATTTATTATTTTCCCAATAGTTGGTCCACAATTACATTTTTCTAGTGACTTCTTTTAAAATTATTTATGATTTTCCTTCTCTTCTAGCCAGAGGCTTGGGAAATATTTTTCTTCAAGTAAACAATATAAACCTCTGAGATTACTAGAAGCTGGGAAAGATATTCAAATCTGTCCTAATAGTTTCAGATTAAGATTTCTTTATAAAACTGATTTTATTAGATTATATAGATGGTATCTAGGACAGTAGAAAGACTTAAGGGCTAGTAGATTAATACTCTATCCAACTTACAGCATTAAGTTTTCCTTGAATTATTTTGATATTTATGAATGTTTCTTTTTTGAGATATAATATTTAATTCCATGTCTGTTTTGTAAAACACATTGAACATTTGTTCATAATTTTTCCATGGTATAAGTTTGACAATTTAATTTCACCAAAACCACTGACTTCATTTAAAAGTAACTTTATAAAACTAAAATTTTTCTAACTATAAAATAACTATTAAATTTTTCTACCTGTAAGAACATGTGTCCTCTGAAAGGATACTTATTTTTCTGGTTTTAATAATAAAATTTACCACAATCTACTCATTGCTATAGTTTTTATTATACTAAGTGATTATCTATTCAAAGTTTTTGCTTTACTTTAAATGGCTAATCAGGGGTTTTCAATCTGCATCTGTTCCAAATGAATGGAAGGATAAATTCATTTTGAGAGATTTTTCTTATTAGAAAATGATGCTGGCTAGGACCTGGAAGGTAGCTCTGCAGTGTATGAGTCCCTAAGTTCTATTCCCTGTACAAAAAAAAAGTGATGCTGGTACCACCTAGTTAACAAATATATGGTTTACCTAAATCCCTGGTCTCTAACATTCCGAAGAATTTGCACACTTTATTATTCAATTAGCATTTATGTATGTATCATTGCTTACCTTTTAAAGCTGTAATGCTATTTTTGACATAAATATAACTCATCAAGGTTATATCTCCTTTCATCTGAACACTCCACATTAATAAATGTAGTTAGTGCTCAGTAAGTATTTAGAGTAGCTAATTTTACCATCAACTGATTTAACCAAAATGAGCATAAAATATCCCCAGTTAAGATCATAATGAACATGATCAAAGCGTTCCATTATTTGCTAGAACAAGGCTCAACTTCATTCAAATAATTAAAACAAATCTAATAAATCCCAAATAGATTGGAATCCAAATTCAAAGCTCAATTCCAAATAGATTTGGATCCAAATTCATTTTTGCCAAAGCATACTACTTTAGGACATGAGAGAAAATGTAAGATGGAAAACGAAAAAGTCTGAAACTCTCACAACATTCAGTTCCCTCTGAATGGGTTTGGCAGCAACAATGGCCGGATGGAATTCCATCCTGGGCAATTCTATTCAAGGAAGAGCTGCCCACTAAAATCCCTGCAGTAGCCTTTGCAAAAATTATGGCAAACTGATGTTTCATTTTCTTCTCACTCTAAATTCAAACAAAATACTTCTCTTTTGTTGGCCTCTTTTCTTGTTTGGGATGGAAATTTAGAGGGAAAATGTTGACAGGAGAAAATAAAGCTTTGAAGTCAGTAAAAAATAAGTATCATTGTATGACCCTTTTAAGTTCTCATGTCCCTTCAACTTGTCTGCATGTGTACATGAGTGCATGCACACACAGACACACAGCCCACACAGGAAGTTGAGATATTTCTGTCTCAACTTGTGTATGTATTTGAGATTTACATAGTTATATACACAGCTATTTATAGAATCAAACTTAATATAATCTTGCTTTGAATACTCTCTGGGTTGTAGACTACAAAAGTAAATGATTTGTGCATGTATTCAAATGCATTTGTTTTTTTTTGTTTGTTTGTTTTTAAAGCAAGGTCTATGTAGTTCAGGCTGGCCTTGAATTCCCTATGTAGCCCAGACTACCTTGAATTTACAGTGATTCTCCTGCCTCAGCCTCCGGAGAGCTGGGATTACAGCCATGCATCACCACGACTTGACTTTAAATAAATTTGAATACTACAAGGATTCTATTTTATTAGTACATAAATATACAATAATTCAATTTTTATATCTTTTTCAATGGCTGAAGTAAAGAAAGATAAAATGAGTGTGTACATTCCCCAAATCTTGTATTTATCATATGCTTAATATATGTTTACTTTCTTATTACATGTTGAGTAAATTGTAAACATTGACTTGTATTCAAACTAATGGGAAGCAAACTGGGGGAAACAGAATTTATTTGAGAGCAGAAAGGTGCTCTGAAAATTAACTTTAGAGCTTAAAACTAGCCAGTAAGATTCAAACAATGGATTTATATATAAATACATAGTTACAGCTATATAAATATGTAAATATGCTTGTCCCAAAAGTAATTCCATTTACCCAGGTTATATAGCTGCTATACCTTGGAGTAGGTACTTCCAATATCTTTTTATATTCTGAAAAAAAAACATAAGCTCTGCAAAATGTGCCTCCCTGGAGAAGTCTTCAGTGGTTATTTGGTTCAAGCCCTTACTTTAGAAATGAAGAAACTAAGGTCCAGACAGTTTAACTGACTCATTTGAAACTGAAATATAAACCCATCTGTGGATTCCATTTCTAATAAGTGAGGAGTCTGGTTGGCAATTCTTTAAATAGTAACATTATTTACAGCATGCATTTCACTGAAAGTGATGTCCTTCCTCTGCCTGGCAACTTGATTTTCAGAGTCATAAGGTTTTACGATGCTATCCCGTGTGTAGTTTTTGCTTTGTTCCTGTGCCCATTGTTCAAAATCTTGCTCAGTGCTACTCCTTCTTAATGATGTCTTCTTTGGTCATCCCAGCTGGAAGCGATCTTTACCTCCTCTGATCCACTGGAGCAATTACCACCAATTCTGCCTTGTAATTCAACATGGCTTAGTGGAAGTGAATGGATGGGCTCTGGGGTTAGGCAAAGAGGAGTTCAAATTTTCTTTTTGCTCTTCACAAGCAAATAAAACATCAACATGTCAGTCAGCTTCTCTGAGCCACAGTCACTGGTGATTTTCATGATTTTAACTAATCTGTTTTTATCCTTCCTGCAGTATGGTAACCAAACATATAAAGTGGATAAGTAAGTTTTAAAATGTCATACACTTAAAAAATATTTACTATTTTCAACATATTAAACACTAAACTTGACTTTTTTAAACTTTAAAATTCACTCAGTCACTTACATAACTATATTTCCTATCTCCTCGAAAAGAACAGTCACATCTTAAAAACAGGCACTCTAGATATCATAATACTGTACAGTACTTTTTGTTCCATAGTACAACTGTACATATTTGAAAAATAGTTGAAAAACTGAATGAACAAATGAATGAAAAATTCTTATTGGAAATTTGATTGGCAATCTGTCAGATAAAGTGTTGTGAATTATTTAATAGTTAAGTAGACATTCTACACAAGAATAAGTTATTTTTATTACTAATGTTAAGCCATCTAAAATGAAAAGTAGGTTTGCCTTTCAGATGAAATAAATATATATATTTTCACTAAGAAATATGCACTTGACTCATGAATAGGTTGTTTATGACATTTTATTAAATGAGACTAAGATTTTACTAAAAATTTTATATGGATTGAAAAGTCTCAATATAAACATACCTGAACTCTCTACAAAAAGTGCTCATTAATAAGAGAAATCATGGTTTCTACTATTAAACCCATTTATTCTTTCTCCTTGTTTCAGCAAAAATAATTTTTCAATAGCCAGAGCCACCTAATAACTATGGATAAATTATAAATGTCTGCCACAGCATGGCACAATGCTTTGTAAACTTAAATGCTTCAGTACTCACACCCTTTGACTGTAAAGTGGTACAGTCAACATAATCAGATTCATCTTTGTGAAGGATAAAAATCTTTTATTCTCTAAAATGGTTAATGCTCAAAATATCTTTTGTTTTGTGACAAGTATGAGGACCCTCAAAACTCTGATTTATCACTGCTCCTTTTTTTTCTTCCTAGATTGATTTTTTTAAGCGCTTGCGATCCACGTTGGATTAAAAAAAGACATTTGAGGTCGAAAGCTGTGGAGTTTGGGATGGGAGGGAGGAGGCTATTTTGAATCTTGTGACAGTGAGGTTTCGTTCACTAAGGAGCTCTCTGTGGGTTTCTGGCATTGTACATGTTTTGTCTGCTTGCAAGCGAGCAGCTGATGGATGAGGAAAATGTTCATTGATTTGTAGTGCCTGCACTGCAGCCAACCAGCACTAGAATGAGGAGGCACCATCATGAATCTCTCAACTATGCATATTTATATGCAGCTGCTGTACTTCTAAACCTCCAGTGAATACAAAGTACTTGTGTGGCCACCAGTTCACACAATGCCGTCCTGCCGCATGCTCTGATCTAACTACTGTATGGAAGAATAGACTTGGGGAGGGCTCGGTGGGATATAGAAAGGAGAGGTAAGCATGGAGGGGAAAAAAGACCCTTGCACAATTCCTTTTTCTTAGATAGTGAAGGGAATAAAATGAATGTGGGAACAAGTAGGGAACATTCTAAAAAATGCTTTCTGTGCTTGAATCTCAAGTTCCAAAATTGATTAATGGCAAAGAAGTCCTTTTAAAGATGGTGTTTTCAGCAAGAAAAGCTTTGGGACTACATGATAATGATGTGGTTAAAATATGCTGGCACCACTGAAATCATCATAGCACTGAGCTGCGGGTATGAGAAAGTCCCTCCCCTGGGTAAACCGCAGCTTCGGTATAGAGAAATAGATGAGATGTTATACTTGGGAGCGGACAGAGGGTAAGAGTGGAGAGAAATAAAGAATCTTTAATAGCACTGGAAAGAAAAATTAAGTAAAGTGCAGAATATGAGATTATCAAAAGAAAAAAAGATGAAAGAGCAATCATTTTAGAATAGAAATGGGGGAGGCAGGGTAGTTTGGAAGCATAAAAGCTATAGGGCAAGGTTTGCAGCTAAAAGTTTAGAAGGAATAAAGTCCTGTGAACAGGAAAATGATATTTAGGGAATAAAAGAAACAAACAAGATTGTCAAGGTAGGAACCTCTCTTTCAATGAACATAATCTTTACTTGAGATATGCAGATATATATTTTAGTACTATAGATCCTATGTAGTTAATACAAATGACCCAATATTATTGGATTGGAAAGTTACTAAGCTCAATACATTTGTGAATTTGGAGTTTTACATTTGATTAGTTGATTTCATTTCCCTAGCATTAAATAAAATGAATTAAAGAAAAAATAAAGACAGGAATGGGAAGAAATGTTTGGGAAATAGAGAAAAATTATATAGAATGAACAGCTACTATGAAATTATTCTCATTCATTCATAGAGTTCTGAAGTCCAAACTCAGGTAAATTCTACTAATAACAATACTTCCCCAGAGTATCTGAGAAAACTTCATTTTATTATAAGATTAGGGCTCAGCTCCAAACTAAACTGTATCAAAGAAACACTGAATGAAAAGTCAAATTGACTACCTGGATACAGTTGGATTTCATTATCAGCAATGAGCTTTATACTTTTCCACATAGAGTTAAAGCACTAAGTCAGACCAAATGGCAGCTGCTTTTCAGACAAGAATGTAAAATGGTCTTCTTCCAAATCATTCTCTCTGAGTTTTCTCGGCAGGGTGTCAAACCCTATCTCCCAAGGGTTTAGGAAAGATGGATTGAATTTTGAAAGTTACAATGCCAGAGCATATTCAATGTTGGTATTATATTCTAGTCATTCAGCCTTATTAAATATGTCCAGATTTTAAAAACAATACATAAACTTCAAAACTAATTAGGAGTTTTTCTCCTCTGGTACAAATAGCACTTACTCTACAATATAGTAATATTAGACCCTGGGCTAGCAATGTACTCCACCCAGTGGTGTGTCAGAGTAAAAATGTCTTTCATAAAGACTAAATCTGACCTAATTTCCTTCTATTTTTTACTCCAGGAGTTGCAAAAAGGCAGATAAATCCATGAAACACAATGTACACTTTTCATAATGACAATATAGGAAAGATATATTCTCTTTTTGAAAAGATCAGGTCTTTCCATTTTTAAATTAATACAATCTTCAATACAATGCATGTAACACTTGATGCAACTCTCATGATAAGCTTCAATCTTCATCTTCACACACATGGTGCTAAAAGTGAGTTTCTGAGGTCATATAAAAACACACTAAGTTGTTGTCTTTTCAACTGATATGGCATTTTCTTAATACTTTTGAATTATTTCCAGCAAAGAAAAGCAAGCTTCAATGTTAAGGAGGAAAAGAGACAAGCCAAACCACCAATGACTAGAATGCATGGGGGATGAGACCCTTAGATTTATTTCAATATCTGGTTTATAGATATTGAACATCTTTCCCAGTCTTGTTGTAATATTTAAAATTCTTTTGCTTATGCTCTTGTCATAGAATAGCAGAAAAGAGAGAAAACAGAATGGAATTTTTTTCTGATTTATCATTAATATGATAAATGATCATATACACACCAAAGATTCTGACAATATTCTGAGATGAGGTCTCCTCTACAAAATCACACTGTAAAAAATTCGATTGTTTTTTGCTTTTTACAAAAATTGAGCCAAAATAAAAACTAAATTAAAGTCTGGGTTCCTAATGCAGGATTAGAATTTTTTCCCATTAAACATGGAAGCACATGAGTTCACTCAATGTTTCCATTTATCAGATGAAGAAAATGTAGGAAAAACTTCTAGTTATATGACTAGAGTTTGAAGAAAAAAACATAATGTTGATGAGATAAACATATGATAGAAAGCTATGTTGGACTTGTTTAAAAGATAACCTACTATTATTATTCTAGATCTACCATTAAACAGTTACATGGCATTAGGTAAGTTACAGTATTTCTGGATCCAGAACTTGTGTACATATTAAAACATGTACCACTAAAAGTAGTTTAGTTTACTTCCATTTACAAGACAGAAGAGGAGTAATAATTCCCAGTTTTGATTGGAAAACTAAAGTACATTTATTTTGAGAATCTGATAAATTACATAAACACTCTCCTTACAAAAACATTCATATCCATAGATCCCACAGTGATTTGGATATCATTTTAGAGTTTCATGAATGCCTTGAGATCTATTTATAGAATTCTAAGGAGAATATGAACTCCATGTAAAGTACCTCTGGATAATCATTTATTTGTATATTTTGACCACTAAATTAAATCATTTATTTTGGTCCTCAAGTCTCAAACTAGGTAAATTGTACAGATTATATCAAATAAATTTGGAATGTAAAAATATTTTCTTAAAGTTGTTTTTAAATTAAAATTCTGAGCTATGAACTATTAACACTATAAAGTGTTGTGAATAATGAGTTAAAAATTAAAAGTAGAAAGAGTCATAATCACATATACTTAATTTAATGTATCAAACTTTCCTGAAATTCATTTAACAAGAAGAAAACACTGGAGATATAGATAAGAGTGTGGTAACATAGAGAAACTGGTACCTTTACTGAATTTTATATTGTCATTTCTCTAGCTTTTTTTAGTTTGTATCTCGTTCACAATTTTATATTAGAAAAATATAGTTACCTCATTATCACCTCATGGAATATAAGAGTTTTTTCTATAAAATGCTTTTCATAAAGGTAATGTAAAGTTTTAAATCATTGTTTATTAAATAATTGTTTTGCAAATGATACCCTCTGTAATATCATATTTATAGGTATACGCTATGATTTTCATCAGTTACACAGTACTATGAATTGCAACAAAGTAATGAAGCAGGTGCAAACAAAACTCAAAAGTACTTCCCAATTACACTGGATGCCGTTGTAACCAGGATCCAATGATGTCTCTCAATAGAGTGTAACTTCCTGACCCAGAAATTCCATACAATTGTCGTTACCCTTGGAGTATACCATTATTATGCTGCACAGTTAAGCATATTTCCAAAAACTTAGCTTCACTAAAGAGAGAAGAAACATACTTAGAAATGATATGAATTATGGAGAATTTTAACCTTGGAGATGTTGCCTCAGTTTTTAGCTTCTGGATATGCAAAATTCCCAAGAAAATAGGAGTGATTTTTAAATTTCATCATCACCAAGGGAAAGTATGTAACAATATTCCTAGCGCAAAAACCATGGAATACATAAACGCTTTTATGTTACTTTTTGTTAGAATTGTGATTATACTCACACAAGTAATTAAGTATGATCCCAGCACAACTTATACTCACCAAAATGCTTTCTTTCCACAGGCAAACCAAACCAAACTAAACCATTAAACTAACAGTACCTCCAGTAGACATTGCTTGTTATGATTCTAGAATATCTATTAACTACACTAAAGCTTAAAAAATAATTATGTATGACCAAGTTTTGTCCCCAAATTGGTAGAATTGTATTTAACATATTCTGCTTAGAATGTTTATTTGTAAAAGAAGTGATGTGGATAATAGTCACTATCAACAGGTCTCTGCGTCAAGAACACTTCAAAACTCTTAAGTAAAAGGACTGTAAAATTGTGGCATAAGAGCTACATTATAAGAGTATAAGAGATACAATATCTGCTTTTGTTGAGCCAGGATGCTATATCAATGACCTTGCCTCAATGAGCAAATCATTGCTTACTAGTCATAACTGCTGAGCAATGTACCAGAGTATTTTTGACACATTCAGAATTCTGAAATGAACGCAGTTGGGTTGTATATAGCACTATAAGGCATGTGATGAATAGTAAGACAACTTTTATTAATATTTAAATTTAAAATTAATATTTATAGACAAGCCTGATTACTTCTCAAATGAAATAATTTTCTTGATTTTCCTTTAGTCTTATTTGTACTACAGAACTGCAATAAAATAGTGTGAGACATCTTGTGTAATTCCAAATGAAAGAAAAGCTTATAAATTTTCTTTTATTTAATGTTAATATCTGCTATGTATTACTCTGTCGGTACATTTTATCTTCTGAGTTGGAGTTGAAATTGACGAGAATTGATTTATTTTCAATAATGTAAGATATTTTCATTGACTAAAAACAATTTTGCTGATAATTCACTCAAAGAGTTTCTTTGGAAGATATGAGAATATTTTAACAGAGTTTCAGGAGGTAGAAATATTATCAGAGAATATAAAATGACTCATTAATAAACTCCAATTGTGACCTGCTCCAGGGCAATAATAATTTGGTCATTTTTTAAATTAATCTACTTCCCCAATTTTTGCTTTGTCCCAATAGCATAAGTTGAAGAATTCTGAAATAAAGAAGTCTCTATGTGTTTACACCCATTATGAAGGAAATGAAGGGTGATATTTTTATTAAACAGAAAATTGGTTTTGTAGACAAAACGTGGTGCTGGAAATTAAGATAGATTTGAACTTCTTTCCCAGTCTGTAGTCATCTCAAAGATTCCTACTGATGATCTGGATGGAGAGTAATTCCTAGCACTGTCTTTATTTCACCACTGAAAGAATAAGATTAACATTTTATGGCTCCCAACACTGTGACACCAGAATAATTTTGAGAAATGAATGCCAATATGCAATGTACAAACACATAGTATCAGCCTTAAAGGGTAGATGAGTAACCTCTGAATTACTACACTGCAGCTACTTTGCAATCAAAGGAGATAATAAATAATTCAATTATCAGCTTCACAGAGAAACTACCCACCAAATGCAATACAGATAGTGAAATTACCTGTTCTTTTCCTCTATGTTTTGTGGAAAATTACAGGCATGGGATATTTGTATCTTTCTGTTCAGGTATTGGATGAGACTCTAGTCTAACAATTTTAAAACCTAAATTCAGTTGAAATTGAGCCTGAGGCTTTAGCAAAACAACTAAAATCATAGAACAGAGACTTAAGAATATTGCTTACCTCTCATTATGAAGTGACAATAGTACTTTCAAAATCTAGGAAAACCCTAAACTATTAGAGCAAGGCTTCTAACTAATACTTTTGCTACTTGAACAAATTCTGTGGTTAGAATTTTGCTGTAAAATTTTCTAAATAATATCTTCTCATCTTCCTCGTGTTTTCCTCATCATTTCCAGTGTTTATTAAATGTCCACATCCTTAAGGTATAGGAAGATTTTTTTAAAAATATTGTAAACAAATTTGTTAAAAAAATGTCTTTATCCAGTTCTATTTAAAGGTGTTAGTTCAGATACTTATATAGCTCCTCCGAAATTTTTGGCCTGGAATAATAAAACTAAGAGGTTTAGGAAATTAAATTCATATGAGAAGAGAAATGGTATTGCCTACTGTAAACATAAGCAAGTTTTAAATATATGAATATATGTCATGTTTATCAAGTCAAAATACCAAAGATCCAGAAAGAGGGCATTCATCAGCAAAGTACAAGAATAGGTTTGAAACCACATGAATAGTAAAGTGATTGGGTAAGGAATTAAACATTGTCATTTTCCCACACTGATAACAAAATTACTAAGAAATTAGAAAGTAATCCCATTAACAATAGCTCCAGAAAAAAGAAAATATAAAGAAATAAGTTTACCCAATCAAGTATGACTTCTACAATGAAAATCACAAAACATTGATGAAAAAATTTCAGAAAGATACAAAAGTGGAAAGATTTACTGTGTTCATGGATTGCAAAAAATAATTATATTAAAATATACACATTATCCAAAGTAATTTATAGACTCCACATGATCCCTATCAAAATAACAATGGTATTGTTCACAGAAACAGAAAAAAACAGTCCTAAAATTCATATAAAAGTACACAAGACTTCAAATTGCCCAAACAAACTTGAACAAAATGAACGATGCTTCAGGTATCACAGTAGCTGATCTGAAGACACATCACAGGCCTATGGTTATTAAGGTAGCACAGTACTGGTATAAAAACCAAAACAGATATATGGAATAGAAGAAAGATAGTAAAAATAAATATATCATATACATCCAACTGATTCTTAACAAATGCACCAAAAACTTACATTGAAGTACATTCAGCCTTTTCAGAAAATGGTGCTAAGAAAATTGATTGTCTATATGAAGAAGAGTGAGACTTGATAGCTACCTCTCCCCGAATACAAAAATCAACTGAAGATGGATCAAAAACCTAACTGTAAAATATAAACCTACTAGAAAAAGCATAGAGGAAACTCTTCAAGACATTGGTATAAGCAATGATTTTTTTAGAGGAGACTCCAAAAGCACAAGCAAGAACAGCAAGTATAATCAAATTGGAATAAATAAAATTTAAATAGCTTTTGCACAAAAAGGAAACAATCAATGGAATAGGCAATGAAAAAAATTTTGCAGACTATTCATCTGCCAAGGAACTCATATACAGAATATATAAAGAGCATAAAAACTCGACAACAAGAGTAAATAATCAAATTAAGATAACAAGTGACCTGAACAGACACTTCTTAAAAGAAGAAATACAATGGTCAGCATGCATGAAAAAATGTTCAACCTCACTAGCCATCAGGGAAATTCGAATCAAAACCACAATGAGATATTATTTTACCCCACTCAGAATGGCTATTATTATTATTATTAATTACATACTCAATAGGCAGAGGAAAAGTAAATCAGACACTGCTGATGGGAATGTAAATTATTGGACAGTAATGTAAAACAGAATGGAGGTCCTTAAAAAACTAAAAACGTAGCTACTTTATGATCCATGTATGCCAACTTCAATGCATCGAAGAGACAAATTCACTCCTTGTTTATTGCAGCACTATAATGAGCAATATATAGAATTAACATAGATACCCGTCAATTTATGAATGTATAAAAGACAATATGTATAAAGACAATATAGTATATGTATACAAAGGAATATTTTGTCATAAAAATGAAATTCTGTCATTTATGACAAAATGGATGGAAATGAACATTATATTAAGTGAAATAAGCCAGACATAGACAAATACTGCATATTTTTTCTCATATGTAGAAGCCAAAGGAGTAGATTCCAAAGTAGAAGAGGGTAGAATAGTGATTACTAGAGGCTATGAGCAGGGGCTAGGTGAATGACTTCAGAAGTTCAGATAACTGATACCTAAATACACTTAATAAATCCCGGTGTTCTGCTACATAGTAAGGCGACTGTAGTTCACAGTATCATTAAATAGTTAATAAAGAACTTGAAAAAAAAGGGCTCAAAAGTTCTGAAAATGAAGAAATGATAAAGAGATGGGAATGCAAATTATCCTTATTTTATCAGTACATATTAGATATATGTATTGAAATAACATATTGAACTTGAAAAACTTGTGCAATTATGTATTTATTAAAAAGAAAATTAAAATTCAAAAAAGATTGCTTGACAAGAACACGTGCATAATTTTTACACTGCATTAGTGGTTCCTTAAGAGTGTTTCAGGTTTTCTTCTTCTGGGTCTCAGGCCACATCCAAATCTACTCAAAATATCAGTGGTAGAGCCTTTGTGTTCACAATTTTAACAAGCTCTAAATAGTATGCACAGCACAGTGAGGTTTGATTAAACATAAATAAAAAGTTAATGTAAATAAATTAAATTTTCTTCTAAAAAGCCAAAAAATAAAAATGCTTTAATAAAGGAAATAATAAACATAAAATAAGAAAACAATCAGAGGCGGAAAAAGAGAAAGGAATGGAATTAGCATGAGAAAATGAAAAAATGGAAACAAAGTCATTCTAAATAGAGAGGGGTGGAGGGGTTGAAGAGAGGGCAGGAGAAAGGGGAAAAATAAGAATCAAGAGAGATTATGTAAAGGTACAAATATCCAATGATGAATGTCATTGTACTGTACACCTAAAATGTATCAATAAAATTAATTTAAAAGAATATCTGAACAATATATAAAAATACTGTTTTTAAAATAAAATTAATGAGATGAAAGCTACTAATTAGGTTGGTTAGACAAATGCAGAAAGAAAAAAAAGAGAACATAGAAGGGAAAATGGAAAAAAAGCTTCTGTATATAAGGATGGGGAGAGGGGCCAAAGGGAGGAGGATGGGAAAAGAAGCAGCAGCAAGATATGTCACATACAGGTAATTCCCATGATGTGTGTGATCGTGATGTATATCTAAAATGTACCAATAAGTGTTTTGCTGGAAAAAAAAAAAGGAAAATGCAGCAAGAAAGTATAAATGTAAAAAATAAAAATTGATTCAGCAACTGTACTCAAAGGACTACTATCTAGAATATATAAAAAACTGAAAAAAAATCAGACCCCCAAAATTCAAAGACCCAATTCAAAAATGGGCATCTGAAATGAACAGACATTTCTCAGACAAAGAAGTAAAAGCAGTAAATAAATATATGAAAAAAATGATCAACATCACTGGTTATTTGAGAGATGCAGATGAAAACAATGCTGAGATTCCACCTCACCCCAGAAAGAATGGCTGCTATCAAGAAATCAACCAATAACAAATGCTGGTGGGGCTGTGGGGAGGAAGGAACCTTTCTCCTTTGTTGGTGGAAGTGTAGACTGGTACAACCACTGTGGAAATCAGTATGGAGATACCTCAAAGAGTTAGGCTTAGAGGTCCCATTCGACCCAGCTATTCCCCTGCTGGGTATCTTCCCAGAAGAATTAAAAGAATCATACCACAGTGATATATGTGCACCCATGTTTATAGCGGCACAGTTTGTAATAGCGAAAGATTGGAAACAGCCCAAGTACCCATCAACTGGAAACTGGATAAAGAAGATGTGGGGTTTTTTTTATAAAATGGAGTACTACTCAGCCATAAAGAATGAGAAACTAGAGACATTTATAGCTAAATGGATGCATATTGAGGTCATCCTCTTAAGTGAAATAAACAGGACACACATGTGTAAATACCGAATAGTTTCTCTAGTGTGAGAAACTGAAAGTGTAAATAAGGATACACACGTATGAAATGGCCTAATAACATATTTCTCGGATTGTGTTTCCATCGCGTGTCATATGACTGTATCAAAATTTAAATTAGGGAGAAGTTTGGCTTATGTGGAGTCTGCTAACTAACTGGAGTTTTTTTTCCAGATCATTATTTGTTCAATGTTGGTTTGGGGGACCTTTCTGAAACAAATCACATCCTCTGGTGTCTTAGAGCTTGATATGCTTCTTTAAGTTATACGGAAAAATGTTTAAGTGCTTTTCAGTTTTATTTTGGTTGAGTTCTCCTGTATTTGAATATTATTGTAGTTTTTTTCCCTTTGCATTATTCTTCTTTGAATGGTTTTAATTTTTTGTATGTGTGTGTGTTTGATAATAAAGTTATTTAAAAAAATAAAAAATAATAAAAATTGATAAAAAATAATATTTAAAACAAATAAATCAAATTTAATCATGTGCACATACATACATGACTGCATTGCAAAGCTCTGTTCACATAAATTTGAAATCTAAATAGTTTTTCTATACATAGAAATCGACCCCATTTCAGTTATTAATCTTTTTTTTTTTTTTTTTTTGGTACCAGGAATCAAACTCGGGTCCTTGCGCTTGCGCAGCAGGTGGCAAAACCACTGAGCTAAACCCCCAGCCCTTCAGTTATTAATCTTAATGGCCAATTTCTATACCTAAAAACACCAGAAACTATCATGGAATTATTCCCCAAAAAAGTACTGAGCTTCTATTGTTTCACAGGGGATTTTAAACTGCTTTCAACAACCACTGAGTGTAAAGATTCTAGAAATTGTTCCAATACACCAAAGAAGAATTTTAATTCTTTCATAACTCCCTTTACGAAACAAGTATAAAATAAGTATAACAATGTTACCTAACAACAACAAAAAAATTGTAAAGGAGAAAAAAATCACTCAAAACTTTCATTCAAGAATACTGAATATACTCAATAACATACTTAGAAAATAATGCACAATGACCAAATAAGTTTTATTCCACTTCAATATTAAGAAATCTATTACTATCACACATTATGTTACAGATTCAAGGGGAAAGTATCACCGTTGTCTCTGTAGATGGTGAAAAAGTCTTTAACAAAATCAAACACTCATTCAAAATTAAAAACTAAAATAGAGAGGAAAACACTAAAAAAGAAAAACTTCAAAAGACCAAGTCCAAGCAGAACTTAACAGATAGTATGAAGTCTATAATTAAAATACATGCCACTAGTAACATTTATACAAACAAATAATCTAAAAAATAGAAATCAAAGTACAGAAATAGTTTCTAGGATATATTAAAACTTAACATGTTAAAGATGTCATACAAAATCTCTGGAGTAAAATAAACTTTTTAATAATCAGGGCTGTAACACCTGGATAGTCATTTGGAAAAAGATAAAATAGAGTCTGACTCTCATAGTAGACATCGAAATAAACTCCAAACAAATTAGGTATCTAATTATAAAACTGAAACCACAGTACCAGGGGAAAATGGATGAATATGAACCATAGATGAACAAAAGGCTTTCTAAATATGAACTGAAATTCTGAAACAAGAGAGAGAGATAAATTTGATGACATAAATGATAGCTAATATCTACAATATATTAGGAACTCTTAAAAATTGAGTGAACCAACAATTTCCATAATAGGTATAAATACAGACTTTCAGTATTTGAAATCAATAGTATTAGCAAAATTCTCAGAGAAGCCACTTATCAATACTCAGATTGGCAAAAATTAAGATCATTTTTAATTTATAATAAAGAGGGGAAACAAAAACTACCATTCATTACTGGTGGGAATACAAATTTGTTGTCTGGGTGTTTTGAAAAGATATTGATAGTATCAAATAAAATTATTTATGTTATTACTATCAACTTAATAATCCAACTTCTAGAACTATACTCTAAGGATAAACATGTGCAACAATTTGAAAATATAAGTGTACAAAGTTATTATTGCAGCATTATTTTACATTAAAGATTTAATTTAAATTAAATGCACAGGACAGTTGTCGGATATATGATGTTAGATGAATCCAACAGAGTACAACACAGTTGTGCAAAAAGAAAGAGGAATGCCTGTATGAACTAATTTAGATGGTTTCCAGGACAATCTATCAAATGAAGTAAGCAAATTGCCAATGATAATCCATAGTAACTACCTTTCTTGTGAGAAAGAGGGGATATAAGAAAATTAATATATCTGCTCATTTGTGAAAAAGAAATACAAGAAAGACAAAGTGAACATCACAGAAGGGGTTGCCTGTAGGGAGGGGAGAAAAGAGTGAAAAGAAGGAGAAAATAAAAACAAGGGAGAGAAAACAATACTTTTCTAAGGATAACTTAAAAAAAGTTGCCTGTCTTAAAACATGGCAATTTTCATGAATATCATCCCCAATTAATATAAAACTAAAGTAAACTAAGATATTAAGTAGACCTGGGTAGTGGAATGCAAATAGGAACAAATGAACCTCATTAATTATAAATGAACCTCATTAATTATAATCACATTTTATGGGATGGAGAAGAAAATGATAACTTTGGAAAGTAAATACCTTGATATACTATAAGGCAAAATAACTGTATGTAATGTTTACTCTGATAAGTAAATCTGTTTCTCACATAGGTTAAGTTTACCAAAATTAAAATCTTAATGTGTACACTAGGACAGATCATATGAGTAAAAGCATTTTAGATAACAAAAGCCATATTTTCCAGTGTTAAAAAAATAGATGTTACAGGTAAGGAAAAGTGGCAAGCTAGAATAAATTATATCATATGAGATTGAAGTAAAAAATAATTTATATTTACTCATGGTTGTTAATATATTTATAAATATATAGAAATCAATATGGGTGAATATCTATCTATACATGCATTTGTGTGAATACATATCCATAAAGTGAGCCTAGAAGCAATAATATTTCAGTAGCAATAAATACATTTTGCACTCAGACTTTGGTTGCTAAATACAGTTCTCCAATAAAGGAACCAGAGCTTCCTGGGCAATGCCCCACTTTGGATGCATGTTGAATGAACTGTCAAGCCAGCCTCTACAAAAATTCCCAGGGACTTAAAATGACTGAAGCTGAAATAATTTGAACAACAAAGCACATAATTATGTATTGGATTATAATTCCTAAAATAAATATGTGTCCATGTGGCTTCAAGTATATATAATTGAATAAACAAATAGAGAAAAAGGGCATGTCTTTTGTTAGAAGAATCTTAATCAGTAAATGTAGAAAAAATGAGGGACATACAAAATCACATTAGGCAAACACAATGGTAATAATTGTTACAGACAAAATCTACTATTAAATGTGAAAATCAGTGGCAGAAAGACTGCAGAAAAGCTGCATATTTGCATAATATAAAATTATCCCCAACAAATATATTTGCTTCAAAGGGGAAAATACAGAGGAAGAACATGACAGTCAACATCTCACTCAAGTGCTGGAGATGAACTCTATCAATAATAAGGTAGATTGATCTGATGTGCTGAGTAGGCTTTATCAGTTATTCATGTCTCATCGCATAGTGCCAAAGTTCGCAGGAGAAAACTTCTGACAAGCCCAAAATGATGGTCTTCTCAAAGCAAGCAGACAAACAAACAAAAAACAAATCCTGCATAATATTCATCAAAAAGGCCAAGGTCAAAAAAGTGGTAAACTATAAAATATAAAGAAGTCAAAGACTTCCATCAATAAAAGATAATGTAGGGTCCAAACTTTGACACTAATTTCCTAGTTTTGATAATTGTATTATAGTAATGTAAACTCTTACCATTAGGCGAAACTTAGTGAAGGTATATGTGAATGTTCTGTGTTATTTGCACAACTTTTCTGTAAGTCTAAAATAATTTGAAAATAAAAGGAGATGTCAGTATATTGCAGGACCAGCACATATTATTTTCAGGTGGAAAAAGAAAGGATGGATTTTTCATGCATATAGAAGAATATGTACAAATGTATAGAGCTAGGAAAAACTGGTGAGACTTTCGTGCCAACTGAGTCATATACTAAAGAACAGTGAAAAGGGCTTTAAATGTAAATTTAAATGGCAGATCTGACCAACTATCTATTTCTAATTTTTAGCATACAATTGCTCTCTTTTGATTACACTGTGGTTTATCTTATAAAACAAAAAATAAAAGGAATAAAAACAAAAAACAAAGACAGCAGAAGATTTTTCCCATGAGTTTTGCCTTAACCCTGCAGGTAACAAGAAAAGACTCATCCTTGCTTTTAATGTTTAATTTTATTCCTTGAACATTGACAAGAACATTTTTCATGAAACACTCTGAATGGATGTAAACAAGGCATGGTCTTTACCCCCCTGGAGATGTTTAAGTGGGAGAAAAGCATTGACTAAAAAAAGTATAAAAATAACAGTTTCTAAAATAACCCCCCCCCCATGTATTTTAGTCCTTAACCTATATCCCTTTCTATTGCACATTAATGAAAATATGAGTTGGTGTGTACTTTGGGGCAAGACACTGGGAAGCGATGAATGTCATAGGCCAGCTCATATACATCATTCATCCAACTAAAATGTAAAACATTGTCAGAGTACATTGGGCAGCAGTAAAGTAGGCTGGATTTTGTGTAGACCATTTTCTCATCACCATTTGTTGGCAAAGGAAAAACAGTGCTTACCCAATTCCTATTTCTTGTAAGTGAATAATTTTATCAATCACATACTGAACTATTCATAGTACATGTTAAATCAATTTAAAAAAAGATACAATGATAGGTTCATATTCTTATGCACTACAAACATGTACTAATAAAAATTTAAAAATGAATTCTCCTCAAAAATAAAAAAATCAACAATAAATTCTGTACTCACTTAATTATAGTTAATATTATTTCTGCTCAAAATTTAAGATTTAGTTGAAATAAAATATGTTCTAGAGTATATGAAGCTGGGGGATGAACAATTTAAAAGAATATATTAAAGAGTTCTTTCCGAATAGAACACAAAAAGAAACATATTAAGTAAGTACAAACAATATAAAAGTTATATAGTTTTCAAAAATCATACACAAGATAATGAAATTATTTTTATCATGATATAGAAATATGCCATTATTCCAGCTAATTCTCACTGAAGTTATTTTCTTTGCTTTAAGCAAGAATGATTTCTAAAGAACACTTTTCCCTCCTTGAAAGCACATATAAACTACATTGAGCATTTTAGCATACAAATAGCTTAGCATGGTAATGCAGTGAGGTAGTTTAGATAGTGACTTTTGCATATAGTTAATACTGGAAATTTTGTTTGTTTTTTCATTTTAGCTTTCTACAGACATAGACTATTTCAAATATTTTATCCTCCACTAACATTTTTTCAACTCTCATTTTTTATTATTAGTAAGAATATTCACTTTATTTATTTATTTATTTATTGGTACCGGGGATCAAACTCAGGACCTTGCACTTGCAAGGCAGACATGACACCACTGTGTTAAATCCCTGGACCCCAGAATATTCACTTTAAATTCATTATGTTCAATATTTTACCACTGGTGCCAGGAAAAAAATATTTTAAAATCAAACTCAACTGATCCTTAAAATATTTTTAAATTTTAAAAATATTGTTCTGAATGATATTTGCATAGTGAGTTCAAACTGAATATATGTTAGAGCTGGTTATTCTTATTGAAACAATAGTCAACAACATCTTGTAGAGTAGGTATAGTACATGAGAAGATAATTATTTAAATATTCATAATTTTGTTTTCTTTCTTTGAATTTTCATTAAAAAAATAATCATACAACTAAAATGCAATATAGAATTTCTATGTTATGGCAATAATTCAGAGTGAGTTTCTCTTTCTTTACACTAAATATATATTTCTAAATTGTAGAGATTGACTCTGAAGAGAAATTCTGAAACTTTACAAGGTATGATTCTAGTCAAGAAATGGTACTGTGCATGCTGAAACAGAGTTGTTCTTAGGAATTCAAATGCTACTATAGTATTTTTATTCTTATTTATAGCACTCATATTTTTTTAAATGACATCTACAAAAGTTTAGATTATTCAATAAGGCAAGTTTAGAAATATCAAATTACAAGAGTCTCTCTTTCAGAATGTGGTCATTTTTCTCAACTTTATTTTTCACCCATGTCCACAAACTTCTTAAGATCTTTCATAATCTTTCTACAAACTTTCTATTAAGCCATTATAGGAATTATAACTTACAAAGCAACACCAGGTAATGTTTCCTAACAGAAAGTTTCTCCTAGGTCAGTTCAGAATTATCAGTTAATACTATTCAATATGCAATTTTAGCGAAAGAAACAAGTATTATGCCCTCATGGAAGTTATAGTTACTCACTTCATTAGATCTATTCCTAATGTCAGTTGAACGCTATTGTCACCTCTCTTATAATTACCTTCCCTCCTAATTCAAAATATTCTAATTGATTTTTAATTTTCTCTTCTCTTTTATAAATCCAACAAAACAAAGGGTTTTGTTCACTGAGATACCCACCTTAATTCATCTTTCATTTTACCATATTCTGAATCTACTTACACTCTTGAAAAATATTTTTTACATTCCTAAACAAAAATTTCAAAGAATTTAAAGTATTCACACATATGGATTATGTATATCAATTTGTAAAATAAAATCAGAGTACTTTAGGTAACTGTCAAAAACAAACATTTTTTTTTTTTTTTTTGGTACCGGGGATCAAACTTGGGTCCTTGTGCTTGCCAGGCAGGCGGTGGAAACACTGAGCTAAATCCCTGGCCCAACATTCTTATCTAAAACCTAAAATAATCATACTTTAAATTCATATCAACTTATTATGAAAGAAATGCCATATTATATAATCCCAACTAAAAAAGTTTATTAGCATTAAACCAACTTTGATTCCTCATTCTCTATGATAGTTTCTTCAAATACTATTTAATTACTTTAGAGAAAAGAAGTCTCTATGTAAAATATTAAGTCACCCAAATCAAGCTTGAAGGAATTTTTATTATAGCCACAACTTTCTTATCAACATGAAGCAGAGATCCTGTTCCAAAAGGAGACATTTGCCTCTACTGTATGTTCTTAACAAGGTCCTGTCTCTAAGGGGTAAAATGGAAGAAGTCATAATTTCTCTGAATAGTAAGATTTTTTTTTTTCTACAAGGCTAGAATCTCACTGCTTTTTTCCTCAAGACTGGAGAAAAAACTCAAAGACTAGTGAAGGAAAGAGATGCTAAGAACCTGGAAATGTGGTGTGGATTTGAGAAGCTTATAAAACACCTTTACCACTAAATATTTTAGTTTGAGGCAGTGTAAACAAACGTCAAATTTAATCGTACAAAGAAGGAAAAGGCCTGTAATATTTGTAATAGGATTTCAGAATAATCTAAAATTGGCTGGGGGAAATTTTTGCAAAGGACAAGGTATTTCCGGAATCTTGAGGAATATGTAAATGATGATAACAGCTACAGATTTATGAGCATTTTCCATATGCCAGGCACTATTGCAATTTCTACAAATGTGACATCTCACTCAACTTTTATTTGAAGTCTATGAGACTGACAATAGACATGTACAGTTCCTTTTAGAATCTGGAGTGGCAAATTTAATTTTGAAAAATAAAAGACTGAAGAAATTTGAGGCCAATTAATTTGATTAAAGTCTGTATTAATTTACTCACTGCAATGTTAATATACATACATATCAAAGCAGAAATGTTGAATATCTTCAGTACAGGTTGCCACCATAAGCCCACTTAGGAATGTTACATAATATAATGGTATAATCTGTCTCCTGTTTTCCAGAAAGTCAAATGATTCTAAATTCTAAAATACATCTCAACCTCCAAAAATTTCATACTGAGACACAAAGCAATTCAGTAATGTTCCCAAACTGCCAGTTTTTTAAAAAAATATTTTAAAAATAGAAGTAGAATTCGTCTAGGTGGATAAAAAAGAAAATATAAGTTTTTGTAGTAGAAACAGTATGAACTAAAAAAGATAGATATTAATATAATATGAGGAAGTAGCAAGTAGCTTCCTGTAACTCTAACCATACAAATAGCCATGGAAAGAAAGAAAGATGGGTTGAGAGGCTAAGGCAAACCTTTCACCATACGATTGGGGCATGGCTATTCAGGACACAAGGTCATAAAATGTTCTTATAAAAGCAGAACTGAGATCTTACTTTTGAAGAAAACTTCAGACAAAAGAGGAAAAATACATAGCATCACTGAAGAAATTAAAAACTTGTAAATCTATTGGAAAATTACTGCAAAATTCTAACTACAAGACTTTAAAATGTGCAGTCTAAACAGCACAATGGAGGACTGTCAGGGAAGTTTCCTTAAAATTATCAATAGAAATTTAATTATGAGACATGGTATGCAGTATAGATAAAAGAATGGAGTTGTTTTAAGTAGTGGCCAAATAAGCTGGATTCAAATTAAATTGGATGAATAGTGTACAGGTGCTCTTAGAGATTGCTAGATTAATGGAAGGATATTTTTCCTCTTAAAAAATCAAGTAATAGTCATACTCAGTGCAAGATTCTGTAATTTATTATTTGTTTACTGCAGCTAAGAATTCTGGGCATCCTTTGTTTTAGTTCAGCCCTCTAATGTCTGAAACCTGCTTGCATCAACTTTATCTACCACTCTACCACCCAGTAATGTCCTCTGGAAAAGCATTATTTTTTAAAATTTTTTCTTTCAGATAATTTGTTTCTAATTTTATTCCTCTGGTTAGATCTTACAGGCAAGAGAAAAAATATCCCATCAGTGTTGACATTTTTATAATAACTTCAGAAAATGGAAACACTGATTCTTTCAGTGTCTCTTCAAGACAAGAGATCTGAGATTGGAAAAACTTCTTGAATTTATATTACCATAGTTTGGGTGTTATTCTTCTCAATAATAAATACTCATCTTGAGAGGGTCTATTCTGTTTTTAAAATGGACCCTTTGTACAAAGATTGGACTGAAGACAATTAAATTTTTCCAGGCTGGAAATATCTTTTAATTTTTTAATAAAAGATTAAAACAGAGCATAAAAAGAAAAATTTACCCAAGACAACATACACTGATACTAATTCATCTTAATAAAGAATTTTATAACTTGACTTTGGAACCCTATTTCATGTTTAAACACTTGAATTAAGCTCAAGGATTGTTCCACATGTAAATATTCAAACTACGACATAAAAGACAGTAATTAAGCTAAATACTGATTTGATTTCCAAACATAAAAAGTCATACAAGATTTCACTGGAGTTTCTTTCCCTTAATGTACTAAGTGATAGTATTGGCATTGGAAGGAGAAAGATTAATTATGAACACCAGTCAGACTTTTGATGGTAAAAAAAAAAAAATTCTAGAAACAAAAACCAAGAGAATAAAGTGATTGATGTTAGAGAGATTTGAAAATGTATATTTCATCTTCTCCTAACTGGAAAGCTGGGAATACATGAAACTTGGATTTTAATTAATTGCTTTTTGTTGTTCATTGAGAGGTCAAGTGGATTGTTTGAAGTTTCACCCTCGCTTAATTAATGTAGTAATGGTTCCTTGAAGAAATATTTCAGAGAAAATATAAATGGAAGACAAGACTGATGAACCCTCCAGTTAATGTTGATTAAAAATAAAACATGAAGAACTGCTCAATATACTTAGAATATTCTGTTTTGACCTTCAAAATGGCAAGATGTTGGATATTTGGGTGCATAATTTAGTAACATACAAAAACAGAGAGTAATATCGCAAGAGAATCTTCTTCCTTTCACCTAAAAGTCACTCCCCCATATGTATATATATAATAATGTATATATAATATATACATTATATAGAGAGAGAGAGAGAAAGAGAGACAGAGAGAGAGATCTTGTTGTTTCTGGTTTATTTAACAAATATATTAAAAGTTATTACTTCACATTTACCAATAAGACAAGATAGTAAGAAGAGTAATTGTTCAAGATCTGAGATCTTGAACTGATAGCGATATAATCTGAAGTTGGTTAATCTGACTCCACTGTTCATTCTTTGAACAATAGTAGAATTCAGTACATGCTCCAAAAGACAGTAGTAGCTGCTAGTATTACTTTTAAAAAGTATTCTTGTCATTAAAAGTTATTAGTTTCCAGTTGTCTAAAATTATTACTATTTTTTTGTTCAGTGAGGGTGGGAACAGATCATGGAGTTCATAACTGTGTTAATATATAATGAAATAAAATTTAATCATTATACACTTAGCATCTCTCATACCCCTAAACACATATTTGCTATTAATTAAAGTGATTTTGATTAAAACTTCCTGATGATTAACTAAGAAATTTCCCAATCATATTTGGTCCCATAGAAACTAAAAAGTAATATCTATGAATGCTAGGATCGTCATAATATGAACTAGAGGGTTATATCGTGAAATCTAGAGGAAAATATTTTTATGCATAGAAATCTGTTTCATTTTACTATACTAATTAAAATGGTTTTCAATCTAGATTCATTATTGCTTATATTTCTGTGTGCATATTTATTAAACATTAAAATTTTATAACTTTAAGAAAATGTTCATTATACGTTCATTTTACCTCATAAATGACAAAAATAAAAGTTCTCATTTCTATGGAGTTATATTTGTATGTACCATTCCCCAAATGCCCAAACACATGACTAAGGACAAACACAATGGCTTTTTCAAAATAAAAGTTAGACCATGATACAACACAAATAGGCAAAAATATAGGTTGGCAATGGTTTTTATGCATCATTATTAACTGATTTTTAAATCATATTATAATCTGAATTGTTATTCTCTCATTGCAGTCTTTATAGTTTCATGGACCAGAAAAAACTACAATGATGCTACCATCTATACTGGTGCTCAGAAACTGTCATTTTCATTAACTGATAGTATTGCAAAATGAGACTGAATGCAATTTCTCAGAACACTTAAGTTATATGGTAGTTCTGTGCAAAGTAACTGACCCATTTAAAGATAAGAAATGCAGAGGCAGTTTTAAGAATCTTTTAGTGTCCAAGGAGATGAGTCATATTAACATGAGGAAACTCAGAAATAAAAATATTCACTTTTGGGATTATTAAAATAATACATTAGTATGTATTCACTCAATATATAATTTTGAGCACCTATCATATGTCATATCCTATAATGCAAAAGAAATAAGAATAGGACATTAGACACACTATCACTGTAGGTTTCAAACACTATCAGTTAATGCTTTCATTGAATTTAGTAACCTTTTCCAAAAGGCTTATATGGTAATTAAAGAGTGTTTTTCATTAAGTTATTCAATGAGATTTGTGCCGGCTTTTAGTTTTTTTCTTTTAAGTGAAGCATGCAATATTTTAAAACATCTATTGACTAATTTAATCTCACCTATTTCTAAAATGTTTCTCATGCTGATTCATTTCTATTTAATATTTCCCACAAAGTTATAATATTCATGGGGACAGCAGTACTCACTAATGAGCTTTTAATAAGGGTACAGAAATGTGTATGAACTACAAGATGAGAGAGTTGAAAGCTGCTCAACAGCTCTGACTGTAGATGGATTTTAATTGTCCTAGAGAAAATGTAGGTATTACTATTGTATATGGCTATTGCATGACTTTGATCGTTTTTTCTTACATCATTTTCCTAGTAGTTATTTCATACCTATCAGAAACTAAATAACAAAATAAAGTTATTTTGTAACCTTTGCTCTTGAGATTGGTTTTATTGGTAATAAAAATAAATAAAATTTAAGCTATGAAAGATGAAATTCATGCTTTTGCATTAATTACTTTTGCATAAATTAAGCTTGTCATGCATAAGATTGGGTTATTATTTTGTATCAGTGGATAACAGGATCTATCCTGAATAAATACCTGTAAAGAGCAGGAGAAAAATATCCCATGTTTGGTAATTTTCTTAATGGAGTTTAGGAATTATTATTTCTATATTAGCTGGAATTTTCCTTTGGTTTTCTATAAGGTAGGCTTTCTTTCAAAAAGACAGGAAAAACTAAATCTGTATAAAATGTACCTTCCCCATTGAAAATAATTGATAAATTATATTCATTACTGATAAGGAAAAAACAGAAACAAAATTTTGTAAATAGGGAAGGGTGGAGGGGTTGAGGGGGCAGGGAAAGAGGGAAAAAAATAAGAACCAAGATATATCATATATAAAGGTACAAATTCCCAATGATGAATGTCATCATAATGTATACCTATAATATACTAATAAACTTAATGCATAAAAAATGAAATAAAAATAAAAGTATATTAATTACTATTTTTATAGCAGGGCAGTTATTACAGACAGTAAGTTCTACACATTTATAGTGTTATAGTTGCTTAGAAATTCTATATGTTATCACTGCACAATTAGTTAAAAAAGAAAAGATACGTTTCATACTTTGTTATTCATTGCAGTTGAATGTAAATTCATTTCTCTACTTAAAGAAAATAAACATAGGAAGAGAAATCATTACCCAGTGATATACTACTTCTTGTTCTATATCAAACAAATGAATGAAAAATAGTGTTTTGAGAATATAAATATCAATGTCTCCAAATAAATTATTAAGAATAGTCAAATGTATTTATTTTAAACCAGAAACCTTTATATACCCACCAAATAAGCTGAGCTTTAGATTATTGTATATAAACATTCTAAAGGAAAAGTAATGTCTACAAATTAATTTATTTCAGTAAATATATATAAAATTATACTTTTACTTGTGTCTACACAAGGACACTAGTTTTGTGAATTACACTTATTTCTTCAAATTTGTGGTTTCTTTTCATAGTAGTTGTATTAAAACAAACAAATATGGAACTGAAAGGGAACAAACGGATACTGATAACTTGTAAGACAACTTCAAAATAAAATTACGCAAGTATTACAGCAAGAAAAATGGGTATGTGATAACTAAGGAGTAAAAAGTAAATAATAGCTAAAGAGTAAAAGTTAAACACTTTCTTCATGAGGAAATAGATATGAAATTGACATATTTACTCAGAGATACCTAAAAGGAGACACTTTAAAAATATCCTAATGTAGTTCTACAGTGATTTCCTTCCTGATCTCTACCTACTTCTGATGAATTCAATGTAAATAAACATTTTCTTTTTTTAAATCAGCTTCTTCCTCTAAGGTGACTCCTTCTGCTGTTCTCAGATCCAAGCTGTGAACCTGACCTTTCTACATACTGTGAGATCAGATCAGCTCCAACCATTTTCATGGGTCAGTAAAGACCAATTGATGCGAGATGACATCCAGAGTTAAAGACCACAATACTTTGAAGTCAATGATATCTTAAAAAACCCAGAGATATAGAGCATGGTAGCATGACAAACTAGTACTTCTTTTTAATGTTCACATTAGTTTGCTTATTCAGAAAACTTCAGGCATTACACATGCCTAAAGGTGTACTTAAAAGCTAAGATAAAATTACAGGGGGGAAAAGCATTGCAGAAAGTTGGTTTTGTCTTCCTATTAGATATAAATACAACTAATTAGACAGAAGCACAGCAGTGGAATCTTGTAGTGTCCACTGCACATTTGAATTATGAGCAGGGCATCTATGCATTCATCTGAGAGGCAAGCTTACTGCCAGCTGGTGTCAGAAATGAAATCATTAACAGGCATTGTAAAGTTGTCAAAAATAATAGCAAGGTATAAGCATAATTGACCTGGGCTGAATTTGAGCTAGTTATTTAAAAATAAAAATATTCAAAAGTGGTGCTACACTTTGTAAAGGATATATTGTCTCTAAAATGCAAGTCTCCCCCCAAAACTGCAAAATCAAATTCCTTACCATTTTCTGTTGATAAATCTCCAGATTATATTGAAATTTTTAGCATAATAAATAAAAGTAAAATCAGATTTCTCCAAAACAGATTTTGAGAAATATTTTAACCCACTAGGTTCACACTAGAGCTCTTATATGGGATTACATTATTTACCAAGATATAACCCATTGTAATAAAAAACAAAAGATTTAGAGTAGAAAATTATTCAGATCATAGTTCAGTCTTTACTGGCTTTAGGACACTAATTATTTCACTGTTTGGGGTGGGGTTATGTGATGTCTCCTTCTCCCCAGAATTAATCTGTGTATTATAAGAAAAGGCTTTGCAAACCACATTTTAATATGGTACTTTAATATTTATTTTATTTAAAGCAGTTGCTTATTATCAAGTGTGACTAATACCCAGATGACAACTCCAGATTGTTTATCAATATAGCCAATGTAATAAACATCTTAATTAGCACTTAGGGAATTCACTCAATAGAGTCTAGTAAATAAATTCAATAGGTAAGTCAGACATAAACTTCTAAATAACTTAATCTTATTTTTCTACTATCAAGAACTTTTCAAATTTGTTAGTTTCTGTTTTCCTAGTAAAGCAATCATCTTAAATTTGAACACAGTTACATGAACTATGGAAATGTCAAACTCTGATTCCTTTCATATAAATCTTTACCCATTGTCAAAATATTGGGTCTTACATCTTGTTCGTACCATATATGATATTATGAGGTAAAATATGTTAAGAATCACTTCAAAATATTCCATATCAAAAGCAAGGACATAATGATTTTGTTTTATATGAGAAAATCTCAGGAATAAAAAGGTTTTTTTTAAAAAACAATAAATCGGTCATCAAATTGAAAAACACATTTTGGTTAAACTCTAATTACAATTAGAGCAAAGAAATATTACTTAAAAGTTTAACTATTTCAGGAAAATTTCTTCAATATCTACTTAGAATAATATATATTAATTTTCTCATCCAGAAAACATTTTTATTAATAACCCAGAAACACTGAGCCTTCACAATGCATGATTCAAATATGCATGTAATTTGGTCAGTGTAGGGACCTGTAAAACAAACACTGCTTATAGGGCTTAAATTAAAACAATCACATTTTCATATTTCATATTTCTAGTGGCTACTACATTTTTGGTAGCAGAACAAAATTCTTAAAATTATGTAAAACAATAATTAGAAACATCGGTAACACTGTATTGACACAGTAAAATGAAAAATTGTGTCATCATCATAAAAAGAAATATTAGACAGCACTAAAAAGAACAATCTAGTTATATACACAACATGAAAAATTATCACAGAGACAAAATACTGAATAACACAAGTCAGACAAAAATATATACATATTATATCATGTGATTCTATTTATACAAAATCAAAAGTTGGCAAGCTAACATATGAAGATGGATATCAGGGGGCTAGGTGAGAGCTGTCTAGGCTGCTAGGGAATTTTATATTCTCATAATGGAGATGACTATATGCATGTATGCATATGATTATGTGTGTGTGCATTTGTTAAACATTCTTCCTGCTGTATTAAGAATTGTGTATATTCACGTTTGAAGATGTAGATCAGTGTGCAGGTCCTGGTTCAATCCCCACCAAACACACACACACGCACGCACACAATAAAAGTGCTAATTATGTATATTAAATACAATCATTTAAATTTTTTTCCAATTACAAAAAATCCCAAGGTTATCCAAAGACCATCTTTAATTTTTCAGAACGGAAATTAGTGGATATTTCAACAAGACTTATTAAAGGATCAGAGTATCCTAGGATATAGAAGTCAAGGATGGAATCGTGAAACAGAATCTTTTAATAGTGTAACTTTAGAGAAAAAATTCGGTTACATATCCTTTTCATTAGTCTTTCCTCTAACAGTTGAGCTAAATCTCTATTCCATTCTATACCGCTAAACTTAAAAAAAAAAAAAAGAAAGAAAAATAACTTTTCGACCTGAATATAAAAGACCTTATAGGGTAAGAGGTTTATGGGGAAGAGAGAAGATAAAATGAAAAAAAGATCTGTGATCAAAGCCAAGTCCTTAATCACTATTGTTATTACAATAAGCAAAAAGACCACTCTTCCAAGTCATAATTTTATCTTCCATAAAATAAAGAAATTAAAGAAATAACAGTCAATTATCACAACTCTATGGTAAAAAAGTCAAATATGTGAGTGCTTTTGAACCAAATTATTCACTGTCCATCAAGTTATTCTGAATCATCAGAGCCAGCATACATGAAACAATAAAATAAAATAAGCAATTTTATAAGATGTATTTTATGCCTATATTTTAATTTATGTTTAATTTTATCAATGGAAGTTAAAAATCTAAAAGTCAAAATATTGGCCAACAAATGGTCTATAACAGTTCAAGTTTGATATTTTACAAGCATGTGATACGTAGAAATTCTAAATTTTAAAGTGCACAGACCTTGTGGCCTTGTAGGAAACACCTGTTCTGAGCAGTTGAGCATAATCCTGAGGATTTGCTTCTGTGAGAGTCCAAAATAGGGCAAGGCATGGCACGGTGTAGGTTTTCATAGGGAAAACTGACTGTGTCTTCCCAACTCTTGCACTTCTTCAGTTATAATAATGTATCTGTTGACAAAACAAATTAGTGCAATTTCTTGCCTGAGAGATGCTCCCCCTTATTATACTATTCCACAGCGCTTATTATTTTAAACCACTGATGGGTAAGGAACCTCACATTAGAAACACAATCCTTGCCCATAAACATTATCATGCTTTTTTACCCCTGCTGGAGGAAAACTGCCTGTTACCAAAATTGTTTTGTTGGTCACTGGCTATTGCTTAACTTAGAACAACACAAAAAGTTCTTCAGGAAACTTACTGTATAAAGACCCTGTTTTGCTGTTTTCTGTCTGTGGTTGATTTTGGTTTTTTTAGAACTCCTTCTCTTCAACTGGTATAAAGAGAAAGAGAGAATGAAGGAGAGGGAAATACTAATATCAAAGGGTTATATTTAATATTTCTTCATACTCCATAGGTCCAAGATCATTAGATATGCAGTACAACAGGTAAATATGCAATGCAACAGATAACAGCATGGGCTGGTGGTACCAGTAACACAAGTTCAAATCCCTACATCAATACTTACTAGCACTGAAAATTGGGAAAATTGATTAAGCACTCTGAGCTTCCATATGTACAATGAGACACCAAAATCATTCCCTTCTCTTTCACAGTTATTTAGAGTTAAATGAGTTGAGATATATGAAGAAATATTCAGAGAATGTAACCCAGTGCATCATTGACTGATCATGTATTATATTTTCAAGGCCAGGGGTCAATCACTTAAAATAACATCATAGACAGAGCAAAGAACTCCATCACCATACTCATAACCAAGTTCTACTTACAAATTTCTAACTACTTCCAGAGTCAAATTTTTGAAATACTTTCATAAATACTCTTGGAAAAGAAAATTATTTTTGATATATTAATTGCTTGATTATTTTAAATCACCAGGCTTATATAAACTAAATGTTCTTTAATTCCTTGGTTTGATACAATTCTCCACTTGGCACTCTTTTTCCTTTCATATACCTTCTCAGAAGAGTTTTAGAAAAACTCGACTATTCTTTACTGCAAAAAGAAGAATTTTATTTCCTATTCAAGGAAAATTAGTCTTTATTAATGCATTAATGTTATGGACAATAGTTAATTGCTGCTGACCACATCAGTAACAACAAGTAAAATGTATGTATTTTTTTGAAGTTGATTTTTCCAGAAATATACACTCGTGGGAACTGTGGCTTGGGCAATTGTTTCCCAAAGGTCCATGTCTGAGGCTTAGTCCCCAGGGTGACACAACTGGATGTGGCACCTTCAAGGTTCAGAGCCTACTAGGAAGTCCTGAGGCCATTGGGAATCTGCCATTGAAAGGGGTGTGAGAGCCTGGCCCCTTTCTCTTTCTCTGTATTTGCTTTCTGATCTTGAGATAAGTCTGCTCCACCATACACTCCTGCCCTGATGTGCTGCCTCATCACAGGTCCAAAGCAAAGTAATCAATTGATCATGAACTGCAACCTCCAAAACCATGAAATAAAATAAGTATTTATTCTTTATAATTTAGTTACATTAGCTACCTCATTGTAATGACAGAAAGCTAATGCAGTGGTCATTACTTAAAATCTGATCTGAGAAACAGTGTGCCAGTCTTCCATATTTTTAATAATTTACTTACATCTTGCTTTTGATCTTTTCCTTAACATTAAGTAGATTAAAATCTCTCTTTCTCCCTCTCTCTCTCTCTCTCCATACACACACATGGCTGCACACATGCACACATGTGCACATCATCTGGGGAACTTGAAAATATACACATAGACTGTTTTTCCAGCTATACCTAAATAACTTTGCATGCTGTCAGGAAGTACATAATACAGAAGGCCTAAAGTCATAGAGAGGAACTAAACTCAATCAATTTTTATAAACTTGCTGTCAATTTTCGTTGGTTGTAATTTCCAATATTTTGATGATTCCACTGCTGCCAAAATGGACATTGTCCATGGTAATCGTAAGTATCAATTCCTTTCAACAAGTAAACTCAGTAATAATGCTTCCACTCCAACTTTAAAACCATCAAAATGTAATGACTTTTAAACCCATTATAATTTAGCTCATTTTTGCAAAATTTAGTTTAGAAGAAAGCAGCTGTCATGGGGGCATCTGGAAATTACTTTTTTTTTTTGGTACTGGAGATTGAACTCGGGTCCTTGCGCTTGCGCAGCAGGCGGCGAAACCACTGAGCTAAATCCCTGTCCCCTGGAAGTTACTTTTAATTGCACTTTTCTCAAGTGAAAAAGGAGAAGCTCTCCATGTGACGCTATTTGTATATCTAAACCATTCAAATGTTAGTAAACACTTTTGTTTTATATAGAATTTCATTTTGGGTACACAAAATTCAGATTTTTATGTGGTTTCGGCTACTGAATGTTCCACCTTGAGTAGGTTTTAAAATAGAAAATGGAAATTATAAAATATTTTATTACTTGTTATTTACTCATCTAAGAGCAGAGGACAAATTTCATATATAGACATACCTAATCTGAATGTTTAAATTATGCAAATACTATTCATTTTTATTTAATGATTTTTATATTAAAAGGTAAAACACATTCAAGATACGAGTTAGTCTAGTAGCATACATTTTACCTATAACCTATTTACGCAATAAATCAGCCCTTGATGATATAGCAGGTGCTTTGAACTACTAACTACTAAAATCGACTGCAGCCTTCTAGTAACAAATACAGTTTATAAATTAAAAATTTTTATACAAAAATACATCAATAGAAAAATGTTATTCTATAAACACTCTGAACTGATAATAGCTATTTTATCTACAAAGATTATAAACCATTTTTGTCTCTCTGTCATCACTGATGCATTTTCTGACAACTGAAGTTGTTTTAGAAATAGTTAACACACATCTGTCAAAACTTTCTATGTGGGCCAGGGGTTTAGCTCAGTGGTTTCGCCGCCTGCTGTGCAAGTGCAAGGACCCGAGTTCGATCCCTGGTACAAAAAAAAAAAATTTTCTATGCAACAACTTTTTCAAATGTCAAGCTACCTAAAATTGGCTATTGATTTTTTAAAAGCTCTTTAGGGAATATTTATGAATAGACTTTAGGAATGGAAAGGAAAGAACATGTGGTCAGGTTAGAATCCCCAAAACCAGCACTGAAAATACACATTTTTTTTTCCAAAAAACTGCTGTACTAGCAGAAAGTTCGCATCTGTATATTACTGCACTTTACAAGGAATATAATAGAAAAATTTTAAATTAATGCCTTTAGGGCCAGGGATGTAGCTCAGTGGTAGAGCACTTACCTAGCATTCATGAGCCCTGGGTTTGATCCCTAGCACTAAAAATAAAAAAGTAATGCTTTTAAAAAGTGTTTTCTAGATGATGCCTCAAGTAGAATTAATGTAAAGCCAATATCACAAGTTACATTTCAGAAAAACTGATTTTATCAAGATTTAAATACTTCTGACAATGTATATTGACATGCTATTTTGAATAAAAATATAGTTTGTTAACTCACAAGTAGAACAGAAATGTTCTACAAATTTTATCAAGGACTTTTCCTAAACAACTGTTCATTATTCCGAAAAGTGCCTAGTTTAGGGCAAAATAAAAAACTAATTATGTTTGCTAAGGCTTGAATTAGCTTGATTATTATGATGGTTTATGCAACTGAATGAGTTGATATATCTAAATTGTTATTTTTAAAAATCATTATAAATAAAAGAACATTGCTTCACCAAAGAAACCCCATTACAGACTCTCCAGGGAACAAGAATGACTATGTTCTCTTATAGCTCATCTTTCTCTGTAAAGATATCTGAGATTGGCGGTGTGGAGCTCTGAATGAAGACTAGAGATTTAAATAAGGGAAATGACACCAGAGGCCTTCAATACCATTGATCTTACAGACTGGACCAGTACCACTTCTGAGCTACCCTTGGCTCAGCAGTTCTTTACTGAAGAGTAAAGAAGGCCTATCTCAGAGCTCACTGTGTATCTTTCCTACTTATTGTTTATGTTTATGTAGGAATAGCAAGTTATAATTAGTTACTATAAAAATACACCATGCCATTAATCTCAATCTTATTTTCTATTTTAAGTTTTTAACTGAAGTACAAAGAAAGGCTGTATATTCTTCATATTTATGTAAATATCCAAACATGACAATCACTCCATTCAAAAATCTCTGCAAATAGTAAAGCAGCTGATAGTCACAGGAAAAGAAAACCTGGAAATATTTACAGGCATTCACCCATGTGGATATTAACCTCTTGTCAGTGAGAAAAATGAAATGTAATGCACTGTCCAGCTCCTGAGTCTCATGACATTTTTCAATAATAGCAAAGTGGAAACAATGGTAAACTTAGCAAATATTAATTTTAAAATAATAATTATACTCCAGATATTCTATAAATTAACAAATCGTTAAAACTAACAATAGTCACATATTCAGTCACTCCACAAACATGTTAAAGAACACTATTCTGAATAATTTGATGCCTTAACTTCTTCAAATCATTAAATTTGATTCAGTCTTTTACATTGATTCATATATTCACTAACTCAATAAGCAACTCTGAATTTTTTTACCAAGCTAATATGGAATAAATAAGCTTAGAGAAAACCACCAGAGTTTCCAAATTTATCCACACAAGATGTTTGAGGACAGAGGGAGAAGCACAGATTGACAAATACACCTGAACACAAAAAGAAAGAAAAAACTAAAATAGTTCTTAAAGTATTTTGAAGAAAAAAAAAATGAACATCATGAAAGACGACATTTTGCTGATCTGCTAATTTTGATATTGAGAGAATATACAGTTAGATAGACATTGTCATGGTTTAAGTATACAATAAGACAAGTTATTTGTAAAATAAACCCTATTATTATCATGTTTACAAATGATATTAAATCTCAATACTTGATTTATGATAATTTAAAAATCAAACAAATATAAAGTAAAAATTTCAACAAGTGTATATTGACCTTTTTATCTGAAAGAGACTTAAAATTAGAGACCATTACTCTTTGTATTCAATATTAATTGTATTTAGACCAAAGCATATTTTAAAAAATTATTTGGCTTTTTAATCTATAATTATATATTTATGCTTGGAATGATGATAGTTATCATAAAATAATAAAATCCTACAGTTAATTCTGCATTATAGTCTAAGAAATCTAACACAGATTATAACTAAATTTTAATGTTTCAAAATTTATTATTAATTAACAAAATATTGCTATTAGCCATTTACATGAAATGTACCATCTTTTATTTCAGCACATACTTTCTCCGATACAACAAATGTTGGTGTCTATACTACTTTTGTTACTGCAAATCCAACATCATCTTGCCTTTAACCTTTTATGAACTAGGTCACTGAAGCTGTGCCAAAATTCAGTAATGATGCTGAATCTAATGGAGCCATGCACTTATCTCATTGCTGGAACGTAGACCAATTTGAGCAAAGCATTTCATTGAAATGATGAAATGCTCACCTAAAATGCCTTATGTAAACATTTCTTGTATACTAAAAATTGTAAATAAAATACTGCAGTGTTACGGCGTACTGGTAAGTACAGAACAAAAGTTGATAATTATTTAATGTCTCTCTTAATCTGGGAAAGATGATATTTTATGTGCTTATTGGATATTTGAAACAAACACAAAACCCTTCACACTTAAAATGGTAAAAGACCATAATTTAAATTGACAACTACAAATGAATTTCACTTTTTTTCTAAAGAGTGAAGTAGTTTCCACATTGTGAAATGGAATCAGTTTAATATTTCTGAAAAAATTAGAAAAATAAATGAAACATTATTCAATTATTTTTCAAAAATAAAGTAAATTCAACAAAACACTGAAATATGTATCTTTTAAAAAGTAATTGCTTTTCTGAATATTGCTTTTTAAAAAGTTAACTCAACAAAGAAAATATAATCGGTATTTTGCATTTATGTGTCAAGGTAAATTAGCTAATAATTCTTCCAAAGAACCTACACTGTGGAAATAGTTATAATCCTTTGCCATAGCAAATGAAAGTAAATTGTCTATTATGGTGAAAATATAATTTAAATTGTTCTCAATGCTTATTTATTTCATACTTAACTCAAAAATACTTGTAAGTAATGAAGTGTGTAATTTTCTCTGAACTTATCAAATAACATGTGTGTGTACTCTAAAAGTTCCATTTGATGGACTTTGCCATGCCCTCTAACTATCAAGAGTAATAAAAATTCTTAGAATTTGAAGACAAAACATATGTTAGTAAATTTTAGAGAAGCTGCTTGCCAATTTGAGATACTATGCAAAAAATTGTTTCATAATCAAAAACAAAAACAGAATGAGAGCAAGAATTTAAAAGAAATTAAAATTTGAAATCATTTTTTAAGCCAAGAATCAGGCTAAAGAAGACAAGCTATCTGATTTTTTCTTCACCTGTTTTTTTTTTTTTTTCTTTTTTTTTGGTACCAGGATCGAACTCGGGTCCTTGTGCTTGCAGGGCAGGTGCCAGAACTACTGAGCTAAATCCCCAGCCCCTTCACCTGCTTGATAATAGTAAATATAAAATATTATGCTTTCATCCAAATTTTGAAATATTTATTCATATTAACTTCTTTTTTTATTTAAGTAATAAACACAGCATTAAATGAGAATTCAACTGTGAACTCACAGAAAACTTATTCAGGTAAATTTTTATAAATTGGTTTTTATAACTCCTATGGATTTTAATATTGACATATATGGCAATCTTAAACACTTCATGCCTGAATTCAGCTAATAGTAAGGTATATACAGTATTGTAATTCAATTCACTGCAATATAAAAACATATATGTTTAATTTATACATATATATGATGAATTTTTTAGTTCTTATATTTTATTTTTACTTTTTGCTTTGATACAACTGAGCAACACTGTACACTGTGTAAATGGAAGATAAACATAGTGACAGATACTATATATACACCTATGAAGAAAGCTCTAAATCAGATTCTCTCAAAGGATAATACATTTGTTCTTATCAATATTTTTAAAAGAAATATAATTTTTTTAAGTAAAAGAAAAAGTTGTGCTTTAGCCTGCTATAGACTAACATATAAGGCAAAAGTGATAAAATAATTTCTGATAAACAAGAGAAACTGAGATTCCACTTTTCTACTTTTACTCTGCAGTGTACCTGTTTTTAATACTTAAAGGTATTGCAGAAAACATCTGTATAAAATCTAAAGTTGTTAATGTTTGATGGCTATAGAATTTCATTTCAAATTGTGAATTTAACTGTTAAAGCACTGGAGTGCTTTAAGAAAATAACCTATTGGTTTACAGGACAAAATTCACCTGTAGTAACATCAGAATTATTAACAGTCACAAAAATTAGGTGTACCTGTCTTTGATAGTGTCAGTCAAAGTTTCTTTCATGAAAAATCATCTTTTTTATTGCAAGACAACAATTAAATACAATTATTTAAAGTTATCAATCATGTTTTTATACCAAACATTTCTATCAAAACATTTATTAGAATATTGAGGTGTTAAATATTTTCTTTAAATTATGTAACAGATGTTAACAATTTAAAAAATTCTAAGCACCAGGATATTTTAATATACACCAAAACTCCACTTAAGAAAATGTTAAGCTTAGTTGTGCACATAACGAAACTTCTAAAAAACTTCATTACTTACTGTTCACTAAGTATTACTTAAGGAGATTAAGTTTTAAGAATTCATCTGTTATTTATCCAGAAGTGTTTTGAAAAAGGTTTTTGCACTGTATACTTCTCAATGAGGTGAGCACCCCTACTCTGGTTTGCTGAGAAAACAAAAAATCTGTAAATCTTCTGTAAGATTATTCTTGTTCTAACGTATTTTAGGTGGCAATAAGCAATGAATGCAATTATAGAAGAAAATGGGAGGAAAAAATTATAGATACCTGTTTCATATTTACTGTATAAAGTCATTTTGACATGCCTACACAACTGGTTGTGGCAGCTTTCAGACATGATTTCTAATCGAGGGGGGAAAAAAATTGCTCCAGGTTCTTTAGAGAAAGCTTGCCGCTGGGAAGTTGATTTTGGCCAAATGCCAAAATCATGTGCAAAGGGGCCTCATTACGGATTCATGGCAGCCTTCTGCACTAACAAAAAATGTGACCCAACAGGCTAAATCAGCGACGAAAATTAAAAAGTAAGAGACAAAGACAACTTACTTAATATTCCTTCCAAAGCAACATTAAACTTTTTTTTTTTGGTAATTAAACCCTTGTTAGTCTAATGCAGTGCTCCTCTGTCCTCAAATGATTGTACAATTACTCTTTAAAACTTGTCAATTTCCCTTCTAAATAACACTTTCTTTCTGTAGCAGTTTACAAAGGTTTCGCTATATAATAAAACTCTATATCCATTGTATTCGGTTCAACAGCAGAAAACAAAATCGTAAAACTGCAGACTACAGTATTCCTTTAAGATTTAAACAAACAAACAAAAAATAAGCAAACAATAGTCAGTATATTTTAAACTTCCATAGAAGTGAACACGCGCCTCCTAAACTCAGATCCACTGCGATTAACCAGTCCCACTGCCCAACTTTCTCCCCACAAAGTAGATTTGATACACAGCCTTACCTAGATGTCTTCTGGCTTTTCTGCAGATCAAAAAGTTTCCTGCCTAAGCACACAGATATTCTTTCACAAACCATGAAGGCCTTTTTATGAATTCAGCACTGTAACAGGCTGCTTTCCACACCACGTCGAAAGCCCAGTGCGTCAGCTCTCAAGATAAAATACACTGCTAATACACAATTAGTGGGAGAGGTTGTCTACTAGAGAATTTATCTTATAACGAAAGAAGGAAAAAAGAAGCTTTTTTTCTCTTTTTCTTGAAATAGCAAAGAGGGTGCGGTCAGATGTTAGGTTTTGCCTGAGAAAAGGGCCCTACACTGCACTAGTACCTACTAAATACTAGCAGAAGCTGCCTGGGAAGGGAGCCAATGGAAGGACTTTGTTTGACCCAGCTGCCAATCTCCCCTGAAGCCCTGCGCCAGACTAAACACTCACACTATTTTAACTCAAATCAGGCTAGAGCAGCTGTTTGCTTTCCGGCTCTGAGCTCTGCACCCACCATGGCCTGTGTAGTTCACCCACGAGCTTTGCTAGCTGCCTGCCTGAAATCTGTTCTAGGGTGAGAGTTGTCATTGGAAACAAAATTTTAAACCTCTTCCTTGTGATTAAGAGGGACTGATTTGTTGCTTAGCATTTGGATAGATCACTTGAAGGTAATTTAATAATCATTTAAAAGAAGAATAATGTCTTATCATGGGGGAGATTTGGGATTCGAAGTTTCTATCCTAAATTCTTCTGATGTGTTCAGATTAACACTAAAATAGCCTGTGTGTAGCAATAACAAGGCTCCTACAATATACCATTAGGAACAAAGATGGTACCCATTCACTCCAATCCAACCTTTTCCTCTGTAGTAAGATGGAAAGTTGATATCACAAAACCAAAGAGACACATCATTCTAAAAGTCAGTGCAGTGTCCCCATCGTTCTGGAAAGTTTCTCCAGAAGCAACACCAAGCACACAAGAAGACTGTTTTCCTTCCATGGAAATACACCAAGTGACCCAACAACATACCTTACCTAAATTTGAAGTTTACTTAGTTATTAGCCTGAGTGTAGAAATCATATTTTGAATTGTAAAACATTAAAACATGCCCACTAACAGTATAAAGCATAAAAGAAACTAAAAAGAATTCAGAGGAAGTACAACCTAGGTAATAATTAAAATTATCTGATTGTAATAGGAGGAGGAGATCTGATAATTAGGATCTCATTGTACAACAGACAAAAGCCAAGTACTGCTTCCTTCAACATGTTGAAGGGAGAGAAAATAAGTGAGGAATGTAATGACATGGACTATATACACCAGTATTTCTAAATGCCTATTCATTGGGAAATGCTGGCAAGAAAAGCCACAATCTTTTTATTTGGGATTCTAATTTCTGTTGTTGTACCAGGCAGAGACTTAAGTGTTCAACATAGCTAAATTAAATCTGACTTTGAGAAGTAAAACGAGTGTCTCTGAAATGTTCTAAAAGCATAGCCATGCAGAAAGCTGTCTCTCCTATTTTAAGTAGTTTATTTGATTTTCATTCCAGGCCCAAATGTGGAATGTATTTTATTGTTTTTTTTATTTTAGAAACTAGAAGTCTAAACTACATAAATTGTAATTTTATAATAAAATATCATTTAGATTACTATTGGATCTGCCTTCATTTAGAGCAGTGGATGGATTCATGTTCAGACCTCATATAAAATAAAATATAATGCTGAAAAGAGGTTTCTTTTGTTCATTTTTATTCCAACTCAAGAATATATTCAGCTGTTTCTCTAGATGGTCTATTATAATCTCTCAAATAATCACCAACTATCACCTACTATTGCTACAACTATCTACATCAGCTTAGCTGAAGAATGGCAGCCCTATAATAACTTCTGTTCATCTCAGTTATTACTTTCTATGATGATTAAGTTGATTGCCAACTTAATTGGATTGAGAAACACCTAGGAAATTAGTAAGGAACACTTCTGAGTGTTTGTGGGCTTTTCCAGAGATCATTGGATTGTAAAGGTTCTAACTTCAATAATGGATTAATCCAATGGTGAAATCATAATTCGAATGCATTATCAAGAGATGATGGAAACTTAGTAGGTGGGGCCTGGTCGAAAGGAGTAAGTCATGGGAGCATGACTTTGGGGTATATATCTTGTTCCTGAACTGTTTCTCTCTGGTACTCTTTCCCTGCTCTCTGCTTCCTGGTTGCCATAAAGTGAACTGCTTTGCTCCCCCAAGCCCTTCTGCCATGATGTTTCTACCTTGAAGCCAGCCAACAATGGACTGACACATCTGAAAACATAACTCAAAATAAACCTCTCCTCTTTTAAGGAGTACATATCAGGTATTTTGTTTTAGCTACAGAAAGGTGACCAATATGCTTCCTTTACACTGTTTCCTTAAAACATCCCAGTTAGCTGACTTTGTGAATCTTATGGGATGAATTGTGTCCTCCCTAAAATCCAGATGTCGAATTTCTCTCTCTGAGGACCTATTAATGTGATTGTATATGACAACAGGGTATGTATAAAGAGGTAATTAAGTTAAAAGAGGTCATTAGAGAGGGCCCTAGTCCTATATGACTGATGTCATAAGATGAGACAAGGAAACACATACAGAGGAAAGATCATGTGAAAAGATGGAACAAATGTCCATCTGTATAATATGGACAGGGTTCAGAAGAAACCAGATCTGGGCTGGGGATTTAGCTCAGTGGCTCTGCCGCTTGCCTCTCAAGGGCCCAAGTTCGATCCCTGGTACCAAAAAAAGAAGAAGGAGGAGGAGGAGGAAGGAGGAGGAGGAGGAGGAGGAGGAGGAGAAGGAGAAGGAGAAGAAGAAAAAGAAACCAGATCAGCAAACATCTTGATACTGGACTTTAAGCCACCAGAATTATGAGAAAATAAGTTTCTGTTTAAACTACCTAGTCTGCAGTATATGTTATTTACAATTGTTATAATTTAGATATAAAATATACTGTCAAAGTCTCATGTGTTCATGTGGAGCTTTGAGAAGATGACTGGATTGTGAGCACTGTAACTCATCAGTGGGCTAATCCATTGATGAATTCCTAGCTGGAGGTGCTATTAGAAGCTATTTCAGATATTAGGAGCTGAAGCCTGGTTGGAAGAGGAGAATCATTTGGTGTGTGACCTTGAAGGACATGTTCTTGGCCCCAGCTCCTCCCTTCTTCCTCTACTTTCTGGCTGTCAGGATTGAGCAGGATTGAGCCAGGTTATGCTCCCATGACCTTTCTGCTATTTCTGCCACAGACCCAGCCCACCATGCACTGAACACCCTAAAACCATGAGGCAAAATAAACTTGTCCTTCTTGAACTTCAGGGTATCAGGTATTTCGTCCCAGCAAGGGGACTGTGACTACAGTAATAGAGCAATAAACCAATATAATAGCTAAGTTAAAAGAAGTAAGAAATTGTCATATTAGAACAGAATTCATTTCCATACTCAACTGTTTTTATACTCAAATGTTTTGGGGTTATTTTTGGTACTGAGGATCGAACTTGGTACCTTGTGCTTGTGAGGCAGGCCAGAACCACTGAGCTAAATCCCCGGCCCATGTACTCAAATGTTTTTGCCCAAGAGAACATGCAACTTATAGAGAAAATGGAATTTATTCTGTTAAATACAGGATATAATATGACATTAAGAATAAAAAAATAGCAGTTACTACTCTTCCATCATACTACTCATCTGCATATTAAAAACAGGAACATTGTGCTTAACTTATCTAGTAAATAATTAAATAAAAATAAAATGTCTGCAGGTCACATGTACATATTTTGAAATAATCATGAAATTGGCTTTTTATTTAGGATAGTCAAAAATGGTAGTAAAACTATTTTTCAGGATAGCTTTGATGCATGCACATTTTACAAACCAGATGTAGTGCTAGATAAAATCTTTATATAAAGAGTTACCAACAGGGCTGGGGATTTAGCTCAGTGGTTCCACAGCCTGCCTTGCAAGTGCAAGGACCCAAGTTCGATCTCCGGTACCAAAAAACAAAAAAAACAAAGAGTTACCAACAAAAATATTAATATTATAAGCACAGGGTTCCTACAACCTATTTAAAGGGATGAGACCAATCATAAAGTTAGAAGGAAAGAAGTGTAACTGTTTTCTAAGCAAGTCTGGATAAAGGTGAAATATGGTAATCAAAGATAAAATGATTCAGAGGGTTAACCAGAACATATGTCTCTAAGGAAAAGTGCTGTAATGAACACTCCGCTTTGTAAGAGCCGGGAGCAATAACACAGGGATTGGAAATGTACTGCAGTTGGAATACTTAGCTATTGGTGGTGTCAGAATTCTATAATGATATCCAAGATTCTCACTTCCTGGTATACATTTGTATTCTGTCTAAGAGGTGGAATAAAACCTGTAAATGTGATGAGACAGTTGCTTTTGTGTAAGAGTCAGTAAAATTTACATGCAAAGTTAGTACTGTGAGAAAGAAGAAAACAGCCCAAATTGATACAACTCTCCAGAAGAAATAAGGAAAAGGTGACTGAAATTACCACTGTGGTATGATATGTTACCTTGCAACAATTCCCACTAGCTGACTTGTATAAGTGAACATTTATTCATTCGTCTTTGATTCACCCATTTTCTTAATTGATTTAATGCTGACTTGAGGAGGGCACTGAATCAAAGGTTGCTGTGGTATTTTTTTAAAATCTCCTATTTTCATTTTTCTGATAAACTAGAAAACAAATTGAGAATGAAATAATCAGTTCTAAAGAGAATGCATGGTCATTGTTGAGCATTGTAGAATACTGAGACACTAATGTCAAGTGGTTTTGTAAATGTGATAGAAAGCTAGGGCAGTGTTAATAAACATAACACACTTCAAATACTTCCAATAAACATATTACTGTAAAAGGTGCTATCATGAAAATGTCATATTTTTGTCATATGTAATGATATGAAATTATGAATTTTAGCTTCTTTTAATAATATTGCCATTATTTCCCATGTTAGTTTACACCAAAAGATCACTATATTTTGAAATTATAAAATTTTAAAGTAAAGTCCAAAACAGAATCTTTGAAAACAAATTGAAAATGAAAAATAATTATTACTCTAAAATATATTATAGTGACTTTTACTTTGGAGAAAGTATGCTAATAATAAAAATACTTTGAACACCTATTTTTAGTGAGATTTTTTTTAATATCTGTTTTAGTGAGAATTCACAGAAAAAATTATTTCAAATAAATGTTAAGTATAAATTGAATAAAATTATGAAATGATTCAAATTACTATGAGAAAAATAATCTTAAATGACTAAAGAAATATTTTATGAGCATGTTTTAACTATTCCCTTTTCTACTTCATTTTCTAGTTCTATAAATCTGATTTTTGAGGTAATTTCTAAAGGCAATTTTATATTTGATGAAATATATTTTAGAGCTTCCTAAGAATTAAGAACAATTTAAACATATATAAAAGAAATATATAATATAAACATCTATGTATCTGTAAGTTACTAGAATTAATTATCAATAATCTTCCCCAAGAGAAATCACATCTCAAAAGTTTCACAGCTGTAAAGAAATCATATTAGCTCTCTACGTTTTCAAGAAAAGAAAAGTAACTAAAACATAAATATTGGAAAGGTATATATAAAACTGTTTCTCTTAATAGGTACTATGATTATCGATATAGAAAATGCCAATTAAATTACAAAAAAATGAAGCAGATTTAGCAGAGTTTTAGGATATAAGGTCAACATAAAAAAGCCAATTGTCTTCCTCTGTACAAGCAATAAGCATTTGAATTGAGATTTAAAAATTTTTTATAATACTACTAAAAATAAAATACATAGGTATAAATAGAATACATATATCACATACATGTAGAAAACTACAAAACACTAATTTTAAAAAATCAAGGAAGTTTAAGCAAGGTGATAAATACCTGTAATCCCAGCTTCCTGGGAGCTTGAGGCATGAGGATCACAAGTTTGAACCCAGCCTGGGTATCTTAGTGAGATCCTGCCTCAAACTAATAACAACAACAAAAATAATAACTATAGGCTGGTGATGTAGCTCAGTTATTGAGTGCTTAGCTAGTATCCAAGAGCATGCAAGAGGCCCTAGGTTCAATATCCAGCATGGTCATTTTAAAAAATCAAGAAATAAATAAATAAATGTTCTCCCTCTATCAGCTGCGTAGGCCTACGACCAAAGACATCGCATTAGCAATGAGCACACCTAGCACCCAGATCTTAGTTTCTAACACAATTCGCCAATGAAAGAAACCAAGGTTCCTCAGAGAAGTACTTGATTCTAGGACTTGATAGGAATATGCAAGATGAGTTTAGAGACTCTTACAGCACCAAAAAGTAAGTGCTGAAAAATAAAACAAAATAAATTGGGAGGATATATCAAATGGTTATAGGTGGCAACTGAAATAGATCCCAATGGCTAAATCTGGAACATTTTGAACAACATAAATAAAGTAGTGCTGAATTATAATCTAAAATAAAATAGATATCCATGAGTCTACCCTGATATAAGTAAATTATTAGACAAATCAATAACATAGAGAATACACAATTAGCTCATGCAGAATAATTTAGAATACTCTACAAATATACTCCATTCATAAAGAGGTAGAGAAAAACATCTCACTCTTCAAGTGTGGGCTAAGAATAGTAACTTCCTTTCAAAAGGTACAGTATTGAAAGAAGGAGAGAGAAAATGAATATATTTATAACAGTCTTTCTTCCAAAACTCCAAAAGTCCAGTCTAAGTATGACCAAAAACTATCAAAGAAATTCCAATTGAGAGGTAATTTACAAAACAATTGATCATTATACTTCAAATAAGTCAAGGTCATTACTAATAAAGTCTGAAAAACTGTCATAACTAAGAATATCCTAAGAAGACACAACAATTACCTGGAATGTGGTGTCCTGTGTGGGATCGTGGAACAAGAAAAGGGCATTGAGAAAAATCTTAATAAAATTTAGACTTTAATTTGTATTAATGTATCACTTGTTTCATTAATTGTGACATAAATGTTAATGTAATGAGAAACTAGGTGTAGATTATACAGGAACTTTTATTTTGTACTGTATTTTTAATAATTTTATAAATACAAAATTGACTAAAATTTAAAGTACTAAAATATACATTGGCAAAGACAACAAAGCATAATTAATCAGAACACTTTATTGGCACATTGCCTAAGTATTTTCTTATGTGCAGAAGCCATATCTATAAAGTAATTCCTGAAAAATATCTATTAAAATTTTTTTTAAAACCTACCCTCTTGGCATCTCTGCCAAGGTTTTCCTTTCTTCCCCTCATATATTTGATGCTCTTTTTAACTCTTAAATATAAATGTTGCTCAAGATTCTCTCCTTAGCTTCTTTTTCTTTTTCACCATCTTAATTGCTTTACTAAGTTTTACACACAGGTTGATGACTTCTGAATCGTCAGCACAGATCTTGATCCTAGTGAAACAGACCTCAGTTGTTAAATGCCCATGGACATGCCCACAGATATCAGCCTTTCCCCTTTAATTTGCTCCTTCTCTATTTAACAGGGTACCCTTTTCCCATGCCTAAGTGGAGGCAGAAGAGCTCTCAAGATAGCTTATCTCTTTCCAAGGAAAACACTGAGACATGTGGAAAAAAACATGGACTACAAATATATATTGTAAAGAAACAGTGATCAGATCAAAAAAGACAACTCAGGGCTGGGGATTTAGCTCAGTGGTTCTGCTGCCTGCCTCCCAAGTGCAAGGATCTGAGTTTGATCCCCGGTACCAAAAAAAAACAACAAAAAACTATTGTTAAACTCAAAAGGGGCAACCCATACTAACTTTTGATTAAAATTTGAAGACTGTGATAAAATCTATTAAAATAGGGAGTAGATTTTTCTCAGGAAGAGGGTATTAATATCAGGCAAATTCCCTTTTCATCCAGTCAGTCCATTCACCACAGCATTCCCCAGAGCTTGAAGCACAGTATTATTCTTCCAATGTACAACCTTCAGAAGAAATACTCAATTGTGGAAACACAAAGTCTACTACAGTTCCAATATGTCTACTCTACATTTCACAAATCCCAGATGAAACATAATATCTGGAATACTGATAAGATTTTTAAGATTAAAAACTTGAGTTAGCTAAAAACATGATTATTACCTTACCTTTTTTGGAGTCATAGTCTAAAATACAATGAATTTTTATATATAAAAAATCCAATGTGATATAAAACTAAATAAAAATGCAGGGATAATAAACTCATAACTTTCAACTGTCTTCCTGAAGAATGTAGCATCTCTAATCTCATAAATATCACCATGATTAAATATTAGAAATGTGCCTAACCATCAGGGACCTTAGCCAACATACAGAGTATGCTGTATGTCTTGATAAATGTCCTCATCTCTCGATAAATTTGTTCAGTTAGCTCATAGGCATCAAGTAAACACTTTCTGTCCCCAGCTCTCCCAACTCACTGAAAAACCACATTTCCACTTCCTCCAGCAACAGCCCTGAGCTTTCAAGTCAAACAATTCTTTGGTTCCACTTTTCAGTCAAAACTCCAATTTCCTAAGGGTGGCTACTTTTGGCAGTTCCTAAGCAAAATCTTAATCTGGTGATGTGATTAAATTAATTTAAAGTAAGGTATAAATAACTAATAATTTAAATTTCTGCGAGAATCGGAGTACTTGGAAATCTAATTTGTAGAAGATATGTCTTGAAATGGAAACCTGAGTGCCCAAAGCAAAATTTTTTATTCCCCAATAATTATACCATTTATACTCAATATTACCCCTTGCTGCTGATTATTTTAAACTCATAACAGGTTCAAATGGATTTAACTTAGATTTAAGATTATATTTTTTATGTTCATTTGTATTCTATCACCAATTTAAAATGTGAGTAGTGTGTGTAGTATGACAACACTCAATAAATACTGTAGTAGAGTATTTTAAAAAGTCACATCTTCCTGAGGCCAAAAAATCTAGTAATTAATATAGAAATACAGAAAGTATAAAATAAGTTACTTTTCACTCATTTCATTATTATACCTGAAATGTTTTCACAAAACACCTGAGTGTTTTGGCAAGAAACTGTCTCTACATGAAAAAATACATACTTACTTGCACTGTTTTTAACACAAACACACAAAATTATATTTCTATATATACATGCATATGTGGCTTTAATTTGTTTGATATAGTTCTTTTTCTTTGTAAAGGACAGTTTTGTTTTGGCTCCCAATTTCATACCATATTCAGCTGGCTGCAAGGGAGAAATAGGATGGCAAAGGGGCATGGTGTAGTAGAAGGTGTTCACCCCATGATATCCAGAAAGGAGAGAGGGAAAAGAAGAGAACACACCCTTCCAAGCCATCCCCCAGTGGCTGTATCTTCTGATCAGGTCCCAGCTCTGAATGTAGCCTCTGAATTACAGAAGTTTTGAACTAGCCTTTACTTTAACTTCTTATATAATTTCTACTCTAATTTCTCATTATTTCTCAGTGATGATGAGAAAATTATTTTCTTTATATTCATAGACTCCATTATAATTCTGTAAACACACACACACATATATAACTACTACATGTAAAGCTATACAAATGAGTAAGTATAAATCTATACAGATTTATGTATGTCTACATATTTTTTAGTTTATTAGTACATGTGTATAGTAGATATTATTTACATATTTTGTAGGAAGGTTGTACATGTATGTAATACACTTTAATTCCTTTTTCATCTCCTTTCCCTTCTTCCCTTCCCTCTCCACCCAATCCTTGATCCCCGTCCTTATTTATTGCTTCAAATTAGAAGACATTTTAGTATACACATTATGCTATAACTTGATTTACTTGAATTTTTTTAAAAAAGTATATTAAAGTCAGATTCCAAGTCAGAACATACACTCCTTCCATAATCTTTTAACATTACTTACCTAATAGTTCACAGTGTGTCATTTCCTAACTCATTTACCTATTCTATATTGTCTTGTCTTTTCTTGAGACCTAGATTTTTCACACACACACACACACACATACACACACACACACACACACACAATGTAATTAGAGACCGAAGTTCTTATGTATGACTACAACTCTTTAATTTTCCCAGAAACTCACACTATGCTAGCATGTTTAATCATGGGAATATTGTGTATTTGTTCTCTATTATCTGGAAGAAATAAGACACTAAGGATTTGGAAAGGTACTTTATCCAAATACTTCTCATACATTTCATACTATATACTTTGGGGGGCACGAAACTAGATCTGAAGCCAAATGGCTGAATTTAAAATACCCTGCGGACTATAGTTAAGTACGTAAAAGTTTAATAAACTTAAATTTCCAGTTACTCCAGCCAAAAGTTTGTGTTCAAGAAATATTAACTGACCATATTAAAAGTAAATTCTAGGCACTAAGATGGGTGGGTTAGGCAAAGCATTCCCCCGAGGATTCTAAGGAAAAATAAAACTTGCTGAAGTCTGAGTGAGTGGGGTCAACCATGCAATAGCAACTATATTTCTATCTTTTTCTGCTTATCCACCTTGGCACTAAAGAGACCCTTGTGTACAGAGAAATTTTGCAGCTGGGGAGCAGAGACAAGCATCTGGCTGAGAAATAACATCACAGATCAGAACAACTTTTGGCCTTCTATGTTCATCTTACTAAATTTCAACTGTTTCTTTTGGAAAAGCGATTCACTAGAGGGAAAAAAAATATTACCAAAAAATACTCCTCCTAGTGCCGTGAATAAAGCAAATAGGTCTTTATAGGTCTTTATAGCAATAGGTCAAATAGGTCTGCTGTCTTTTAGGTGACGAACACATTTACCATCAAATGGAAATGTAGGCTGAGATGGAAGTTGCCTTAGATTTATCAGAAACCAGCATTATATTCTCCTCTGTCCACCAAATGAATTGCCAAAATAACTGGACTATTTCTCTATAACTGGTATATTAGTGAAAAAGACAAAAGTATTTATCAATTGCTATAGACATGGGCTAATGAGAACATTTGTTAAAGTGCAAAAATTATACTGCTGGAAAACAAAGAATAAATATCTTCCTAGTGAACAGGGCAGTGAGAGGCAATGTCTCCACATGAGGAAGGATGGGGATGCTACACAGGACACAGAACAAATACTTTTCAGAGTGTCCAGCTAAGTAAAAACAAAAAAAGGAACATGACTGCATGAGAACTGTCTCATCTATTTATAACTGTGATTAAAAACAAACAAACAAAAATCCTTAGAAACTATTAAGAGAGATCAATATTCATAAAACCGGAGTTGACATTAGTCAAATATTTAAAAATACACATTTAGTCATAGAACAATAATTTACTTTAACAGTGTATAAAATGACTATAAAACCAACATAAATGGACTTTCATATATATATTTTTATTGGCAAGAATGACTACTCAAATTCAGGTCAAGATTTAAAGAATGATCACAGGGAAAGTACCAATAAAATTGTTTTTGAATAGATTTTGTTCTTCTGAATAACATTTTAAATTTAAAAGGGGTCATAAAGTACAGATTTTACATCTAACACCATTTGGAATATCAATGAAGATAAATATAATAAAACTTCACAATTCCTTCTTAATCTTCATAATCATATCAGTTCTAAACTTGTGAATTTATGTTGAAAAATTGATAAGACCCAGTCACTATTGTTTCCAGAAGAAAAAGAATATCTATACAATATATAGCATATATAATCCAAAGAGATTACTGATTATTATATATAATGCTTATACTCTGATCCCAGTATAAGGGCTTCTAGCCTAAAAGTCCTAACTAAACAAAGCTGGACTTACTAATAGTTTCTGAAATTTGACTAGTAGTAGAAAAATACAGTTTTTGTCACCCTGACATGCATCATTTTCCTGAACACTTGATAGGATGAGATCATAGTGGAGAAGGACAGAATGCAGCGTGTCTCTATTCATGTACCACAAATGACTGTTTGTCTTTCCTTACTTTTCTTTTGCTTTCTCCATCTGTTATCACTCATTCTGTGGGAAATCCTATAGAAGGGTCTCTGAGTTGGAATGAGAAGTGAAAGACAGCCTTACCTAATAAATGCAGTTCTCATATTTACTATAGTAAACAAAGTAAGAAAAAAAATGATTCAGGACACTAAAGATGTTTATAAACTATGTAAAACTTACCTTGCTTTTGTAAACAATTTATAAGCCCTTTTAACATCAAGGTATACTACTTAACTATTGCATATGTATGTCAAGGAGTTTAAATAGCCTAAAATAATAACTAAATTTTAAGAGAATATATGAAATCTTAGCTTGATATTAAAGCCTGAATTATAATCCTAAGTGTCATCTTAAGAAACTCCATGTTTTTAAGAGCACAAATGCATATATACTAACCATATAAGCTAGCTTGAATTCTTCCTAATTAAAAATCAGCATAAAAACCACCTGCCATGGATAAAAGCTAAGATCTTTCACATTAAGGTTGTCAAAATAAGCTTACAGGAATAAACATATTTTGATTCAACTGCTAACATCAGTGACTACCACGAGGATGTATTCTATATGTATGCAACTTCATATTTATGATATGTACATGACTTATACATTAAAACTACACAATAGAACACTAGAAACTTGGTCACATTGGACTATAAGTAAATCACTTACCATATGTATTTCATTCTGTTCTTTGTTTGAACTTCACATTGGGAGTTTTCTTCATCTCAGAAGCAGCTCCTGAAAGGTATTTTAGATTATAAGAGACTACATTTATGTTTTTATATAAAAATGTTTCCCACAGATAATAATCAACACCTTTAGCTTTTTCAACACTTATTAGGACATTTAGATGCACAACCAGCAAATTAGTAGATAATCTCTAAGTGACTTTTTATTGAATACTGTCAAAGAATCAAAGTCTGAACACTCACCTTTGAAAAGTATTGAATTTGCATTTAGTCTTTTGTCTTTAGGGCTAACATCTGGGTATTGTTATCGATGACTTTTTTAATGAACGTATTTGGGGTGTTATGAAGTCCTAATTAGATAAATGCAACAAACAGCACTGTTTCAAAACTGAAGTATCAGAACAGATACCTATTTAATCTACTGATTATTAATAGAGCAACAGAAAAATCACAAATATGTATGCGTGGTTTTATTTCCTACCTCAGGAACTTTGGTGTGATAAAGCAATTTTATTCAAGTTACTGTCCTATTTATTCATTTGAGTAATTGACAGATGCATGATTTCATTTCCTACTCATTTTAAAAAATGAATGAATGAATGAATAGGTGAATGGATAAGGAAAGAATGCCATTACAGAGTGGCATCATCATCCTTGGGAAGAGAATGTTGTTTGCAGAACTGAACAAACAAAATATAACAATGAACAAGGGAATATTCACTTCCAGGGAATTCACAAATCAGTATAGAAATAAGACACTGGAGTATTGGATGAGAACCATGAATATTACTTGAATTATTTGCAATCCAATGAGGAAAGCAATACAGACATGTCTGCACCTGATACTAATCACAATCATGAGAAACCTTTCATTGTTTTTGAGTTGAACAGAGTAGGTATCAATAAATTAGAAACAAGCCATAGGCAAATGAAAAGTCAACATGTTCAAACATGAAGCAAGATAGAGGAAGAACAATCCAGATAAAGAAAGAGCATGGATTAGTTGGCAGAGAACAAAGTGGGAAGATAGAGCCTTCTGAAAGAATTTAACCTCAGCCCCAAATAAAAGAGTGGAAGTAAGAGCATTAAGAAACTTGTGTTTACAAGGAAAACAAATGGCTTTAGCTTGGTGGCTGATACACACAGCAAATTCAAAACGGACACCCAAATCAGAAGGTAATCTTGCGTCATGTGCATGAAGGTGATAAACTGAAGGTCTGGGAGCCTTTGAGATGAGACAGAGCAAAATGTATCATGTGTTAGAGAAGATGACAATGAGAAGAAACATGCAAAGAAGAAGCAGAGAACCTAGAGAGTGAATTTCAAATATTATGAGAAATTTTTCTATCACAAGAATGGCTAACAGCATCTACATAATTATCAGGCTTAGCTAGTAGTAAGTCATAGGTTGTCTTTGAAGGAATGGTATCGATGGGGTGATGAATAGAAAAACCAGATTACAGATTGGTTAGGGTAAACTATTCAAGGCAGAAAATGGTCAAAGTGAGTGGGGAAACTAGTGAAAAACCAAGGTCAGGGCTGGGGAAATCAGTTCAGTAATGCAGCATTTAGCTAGCATGCATCAAACCCTGGGATCTATACCCACCATTGGGGTGGTGGGGGAAGCTCAGGGAAACTTTCCAGAGAGGAAGGAATATTAGAAAGTGGACAGGAGGTAGGCAAATCCATCAGAATGTTTAACATATCAATTTAAAAGTAGAATATTTTTATTTGGTTTCTCTGTGATATTCATTGAAAAGATACACCAATAAAGCCTGAGAATTTTTTTGCCAGGGCAATTAAAAGATAACTTTAAAATTAAATATTACCATATCAAGTCTTATGCTCCCTATCTACCTACTGATTACTAAGAAAGAAAAAAAAAATATGGTGTATGTGGTTTTAGAATAATATCACACATTTTAAAATATATTTTGTAAAAGTTGTATTCTCATAGCATTACTGTTTGTTCAGCTCTGAAATAAAATCTTATCACAAATCTTTTAAAAATATTATATGAGAAAATATTAGCAAAGTAGGAGAATAGCATATTTTCTTCTCTTTTTAATAAAAGTCTAAAATGTGCATTCTTACTACATGGAATGTGATGCTATGATTCAACAATTTGGAAAAATAAATATTTTTTATCCAAACAATTCTCAAAAATATTGCTGACTATGAGTATATTTCTCAAAGAATATAATGATGATTTATACATCAGACAACCTGAAACTGACATTCCACAAAATTTTAGCTAGGATTTTATAAGTACCAAGTTCATGATGCACAAAGAAAGGGTGAGGCATTGGAGAATGTTAAGTGACTGCACTTTTGAATCCTGGATTGGATTGCAAGCAAAAACATAAAAGATTTTAATGACCCAACTAAAGAAACTTGAATAGGAGTACAGATTTGCCTTAATAAAATTGTTTCAGTTAATCTCCTAGTTTCTATCATTAGACCTTAGTATGTAAATTTAACACATGGGAAAAGTGGTTGAAAACTATAAGGAAATTTCTGCACTATTTTTGGAGGCTGAAATTATTTAAGTAAAGAGGTTCACAAAAGCATTTCTAATGTAGAACTTTATTGAAGCCCCATATATACAGGGAATAATAGAACAAATTTTGATTATGTAATTGCAAAACCCTTATTTAATTAAAAAAATATTTAACCAACTAAAATAATGGCTAGAACCAAGTAACAATAAGAAAAGACACCAAAAATATCTGAGTCCTAAAGAAAGAAATTCCAGCCAGGTATGGTGACAGCCACTTACAATCCCAGCACTTTGGGAGGCTGAGAGACAGAAAGATCCCAAATTAAATCCAACCTGAACAATTTGTGACTTATTGTCTGAAAAATAAATACATAGAAAAATAAATATATAACAAAACTAGGGGGAGGGTGCTGGGCTATAGTTCCAAGTGAAGGCACCGGGTTCAACCCACAGTACAGAAAAGAGGAGAAAAAGGAAGGAGAGAGAAAGAGGAAGGGGAAAAACGGAGAATGGGAAGGACAGAGGGAGAAAAACACGGAGGAAGGCGTTCCTCATTTACATATAAGGTAGCTTAGGTATAAATTAGTTTATTAAAAAGCTAGTCAATAAAAACCCAGAATGTGATTTCTAATGTGCATTTTTATGTTACTCTCTTACTATCAAAACAATTGTCAAGGCCAGTTTTTAAGTTGCCATGCCATTCAATTTTGTATGTCTACTCTAGGCATGACATTACTAACTATAAGCAAGACATGCCCTCTGATTATGAAAATGTTGGTGGAATATTATCCATCTTCCAAATAACAGTATTCCATAGAATGTTTAATGACAAAAAAGCAAACCAGATGAAATGTCAGAGAAAGGAGAAATATTTGGATTGCCTTGCAGAAGCCTGGACAAATAGCTGTCACCATGGAGAAAATAAGTAAGGGTAGGAGAAAGGCAAGGTCATTTGAAGGTAGGGAAGAATTTTCATGTGTAGTGCCTGATACATAAAGGAAATGAGCATTTTAGGGAAAGGGAAAAGCTTAGGGAGAGTCATAAGGATAGAAAATGACGGAGCTGTTTTGACTGTGAGAAAATGGAAATGGAAGAGCTCCAAGGTTCAAATTTCATTGAGTGATAGGATGTGAGGAAGACAGTTCAGGGTTTAAAGAGCCTTGGAGCTCCCAGAAAATTATGTATTGCAAATAACTACTAATCTCTCCCACATTGGCCAGTTCCATTGAGTATTGCTCAAGACATTACCATCCACAACTTCAGTGAATTTCCATAGAATTCAAAGCATTAAATACATGTTTTATTTGCTATCTCCAAAGTGGCACTGGCGAATTCCCAAAAAGCTAGATCTTAAAATTATGCTCTAAAATGGAATGCTTTGTACTAGCCAGTTGTCTTTCACCTGCCCACTTCTAAGAGGTCAATAATTTATGCTGGTAGAATAGCATCAAGGTAGCCCTGAGATTTTACAAAAAGGAAAAGTTCTTTGTTAATTAGATAAGAATTTCATTTTAGTAGGAATTGTTTAGGTATTTCAGCTACATTTGCCTATGAAATAATAGTCCCAGAGCATGTTAATTTGTCTGATGAAAACAAGTAATCTCTCACTAGATAAATTTGAAAATAAAGGGTTAAGAAAGAATCCGATTACTTTGCTGTAGAAGCTATCAGAATTCTGAGACACTGAGAAATATGGCAGTTGGTGGGGAGGGAGATAAGATGCATTGTCACGTAAATCCAGAAGAGATTTGGTAATACTAGTACTCCAGAGGGCACGCACTGCAAAACAGTGAACAAATGCATCTTTCCTGGGCCAAATTTTAAGTATCAGCCATTGCAAGAAATAGCTTAAACAAAGGTCTATGAGGGGAAAAGGCAATTTTTCCAAAACAACTGGATTTTTACATACATATTATTGTAATTACAGCATTTTTAATGAATATGAATACCATCTATTGAATAATTTCCTCTACTTATGAAAATGTCTCTTAAAGTGAAAACTGCCAAAAGGAAGAAGTCATTCAAATATATGTCCTTTCTTCCCAATTTCTCTGGCCACAAAAGCTCTTTTTCAACTGGAAACCTGAACTTTATTCACCTAATGACATAATACAATCATTTGCAATGCTCGGTTGATGGTGATTTCAAAAGAAAGGCACTACAATGGAAAACCAAGAAAACAAAATACTAGATAAATTGTCAAATAAAAGTATAACAAGTAGAACAGAAGTTGAGAATATTCATGTACCTCACAGGTCTGTATGTCCTACTTCAGGGCCACTATAACATGTAACTCCATAAATATAATTAGTAATGTCAACACTGAAACTAGTTCATGATTTCAAATATTAGGATTAAAAAACAGTCCATATTTCTATTCCAAACATATTATGGATCTGTGACTTGGGAAATGAAAAATATGTAAATATTCAGTAATAGAGTCAGTGGAAAGATACTGCTATATGAAAAATATTAATACATCAAATTTCATTTCAAGATGTCAATATGAAGTCATCAGATTATTTTACTGAGTAGTTTATATTTTGTGATTGTAGTAGGGATATTGAAATTAAAGCTATTTATCATATTTGTTGTCATATTTCGTAATGAAACATATGTTAACTAAGGAAATTTTAGCACTTTCATCAGGTTATTTACATAATCATAATTATTTTTGGTTTACAGCCATTTCAATTAACAAGGAGCAAGATTATACTTTCTCAAGTCAATGATCAGAATTGCCAGACATGTGGCAGATACCATATACTCTTCAAAAGAAAGTATAATGTATGTTTTTACTACAGTTTTTGTTTTGTGGATTTATCACCATCTTTTTTCTAAGAAAGTTCTATGGTAAGGTCTCCCACACAAATAAGTATTGACTTAACTGGGATATCCAACTCTATCTAGAAAGTGAAAAACTTTAAGAATATGTGAGTCTTACTTCTCCTGCTCTTAATAAGAATACATCTAATGTCGTTCCAATTCTCCGAAGATTGCTATCATATTTTTTTCACAATTTTGTTAATTTTCATTCATTATAGCAACCAAACTCATGAGGAAGAACTACTCACAATATTGTTACAATATTTATAAAGTGTTTTCAGTAAAGTTTGATGATCAGAATAGAATAATATTTGATATCAAAGTATTAGAATTCTTATAAATAATATTTTTATTTCAGAAACAATGGGTTTCCTAAAGCAAATTTAAGCTTGTTTTGCTTCTTGTTCCTTGTGCGGACCTTCTTGTTCTTTCTTGTTCTGTATCCCTTTCCTTCAGAGGGAAGAGCCAGCCTTTTCTGGACTGTCTCCTCTCAAGAAAGAAACAACCTCCATGCCTGCCCAGAATATTTTCCCCCTAGATATAGGTATGACCAGGTCTTCTGAGTTATTACTTATGATTTACCTCTTCAGTGAGCTTTTCACTGACTGCCCTACTTAAAATTTTTATATTCCTTTGACACTTTTAATCTTATATTCTGCTATAATTTTTCAAAATTATTTGTTACAACAATCTATACATTTTACCTGCTTATATTGTTTTTTACATACTTCTATGACTAAAATGTAGGATCCATGAGGGCAGCAGGGAAGTGTCTTTTTCTTTCAGTTCTGTACCTGGTATGTAAAAGATGTTCGATAAATAGTTGTTGAGTAAGTCAATTGCCATTAACATTTTTAAAATCTCCTATGTATACAGATAATTCTGCTAATGAATTTTGTGAAATAATTATCTACCAAAAGCCCTTTAATAGTTCAAAATTAATGATTGCTGAATAAACATAAAATGGAATATTGGGCAATCAATAAAATGTTATAAAATATGTAATATGATGACCAAAAGTTGATGTAACATGTAAAGACAAATTTACTTATATTCGTGTAAAGGCGAATATAAATAGGAACTGCTAAGAGCTTCTATCTTACCTATACCTGTTTAAATTTTATAACATAGTTTTACCTTTTGATTTTTCAGCTTTTTTCACTAAAATCCCCAACAGATTCTATCAAGCTAGTCCGGTATTTTTATTTCACTGTTTTCCTATAATTTATAGTAGGTTGGAATTCTTTTATGGTTTTATCCTTTCAATTTGGCTTAAGGTCCCACAAGACTAGACCATACAGAACAGTGATATAGTGTTTCAACAGCACCTAATTGCAGTAACGGCATCATCGGCCCTTACTACACATACACAGAATGGTCGATTGGTTGCTTTATTCACACAAGTTACCATATATGGTGAAATATCTTTTTTTTTTTTTTTTTTTGGTACCAGGGATCAAACTTGGACCTTGCATTTGCAAGGCAGGCAGTGGAACCACTGAGCTAAATCCCCAGCCCAAATTACCATATGGTAACGGCAGCAATAGCAATCAAATATTCCATACTCAGCATCTGCAGATATAAGAGTAGCTTACTCTTGCCTTAACATCAAGTAGCTCTTCAGGTGACATAACATTAACAGACTAGCAAATTAAGCATTTATTTTACAATGGTGTATCCTTTAGAGTATTATAAAGAGTTCTAATTTAAAAGTTGAGGAAAACTCACCTTTTACAAAGGATACACAGTTACGAGCCAAATGTTTCTAGCACTTGGAAACATTCTGCTTTCTTGGAAGCAATATTCAAAGACATTTGAATTTTTCTATATATCAAATGTCAAAAATTAGGAAAATTATATTTGATATCATAATACCTGTACCATATGCAATTTATTAAAGTAGAACTTTAATATCAAACATATGAGTTATTAATAACTCATAAATTAAGCTAAATTTCTACAGAATGATATTATGAAAAAATTTCAGACTTCTTTTCTATTTATGATAAAAGTTTTAAAAAAGAAAATGAAAATTACTCTGATTGTGTCAAGCCTTACTTTGAGGGTGATCAAAATTTGCAAATTAAATTTATAGATTAAGATTAGATTGTTTAAGAGATTTTCAGGGTAAGGCTAAGTCTATATATTTGTTCATTACTAATTTTTTTTCCTCACCATTTATTGAGTGCCTTCCGTTCCTATGCAGAGACTTTCAGAAGGTTGATGAGTCACACTTAGTTGATGTATGGCATAGTTTAAATATGGAATTATATTAGGATACCAGGGTACTCTGATTTTTTAAACTTAATAAAATTCCCTGAAGTAAATAAAATACATTAAACATTATATATTTTTCTAACAAAGATAAGAAACCATTAAATAAGGCATACTCCTGTTCCTGGTAAGAGAATGTGTGAAATTAAATCTTTAAATAGTAAGAGGATGTAATTCTTTGAAATAATAATATTTAATATTCTTTCTATGTGTGTTTGTGTACTTGTGTGGAATGACACCACTATTGTCATAAAATGGTTGTCTTCATTCTTTTCCACTCAAACATAGACCTCTACCAATTAAATTTAAAATCTGAAAAAATAAGATTACTTTAAAACATTATTATTTAGCAAACATTTTTGAGAATAATTTCAACATGATTCAGAGCTGCTGTATTCTGACAGTCAAGGAGAGAAATCAAGTAAGGGCATTTATCAGTAATAAAATTCACATACCAAAATATAAAAGAGAAACTAGTATAAAGGCTATATTTAAGCCATGACTACTTTGAAAAGAGTTGTGACCATTTAAAATATGTAACCCACCTTGAATATTAGTCAAGCAATTAGCTAAATGTCAAGAATTTAAACACTCAAATATTTTTAGAGGCTCAATATTTTTGCTACTGTATTAAAAATGTTTCTATTTAATAAAGTAGTGCATTTTCAAAATCTAATAGTAAAATGAGTGAAGCTCCTATTGTTAAGCCATTTAAAATATAGAATATCCACACATATAATTTTACTGCATGTAAGTTTATTTATATGTAATTTAAAAATTTTTCCAGCAGTTTACTAATTTACATAAAAATATCACTTTGAGATTTACTATGCTTGAGATAAGTGTCCCCAGTGGTCCCCAGGGTATTATTGGGCAGTGGTGAGATCTTTGAGAGGTGGGGCCTAGTAGGAAGTCCTAGGTCATTTCTGGAATCCCATGGAACGAGACCAAGGGACCCTGGCTCTGTGTGTGTGTGTGTGTGTGTGAGACCTCATTATGAGGTCAACAGTTTTTCTGTGATGCTCCCCACTATTATGATCCAACACCCCACCAAAGATGAAAAACAATGAATCTTCCTAACCATATAGGAAATTTTAAAATAATGAACCAAAATAAAGCTATTCTCTTTAGAAATTGATTAGAAAATTAGAAATTTGTTACAATAACAGAAAACAGATTGATAGTGGGATTACATTCAGATAACAGATTAACATATTATTTTCCAATCTACGAACATGATATAGCATGTCTTGTAATTAATTTTATATTTTTAATAGATTACAGGTTAGCTTTCAACAAAATTTCAAAATCAAAGAGCAAAAATGTTAGTGTATCTAAAAAGGAAATAAAAAAATGAACTAAAATTCAGGAAATTTTCACAGTAATATTTAGAGGTAAATAATTATTTAGAAACTACTTCTGTTGGGAAAAGAGGAGAGGGGGTCTTGGGAAAGGAAAGGAAAGGAAAGTTAAAAGGTTTGATGTTAAATTGAGATCATACATTCCTATTCCAGAAACAATAATAAATCTGACCTGGACAATTTGTTCTACTTCTAAGTAAAATAATTCAGAGAAACTTGTTTTGATGCCTCAAGTCTTATTTGTCTCCCAATCCAAAAGCAGTCATTGTAATCTCACTTTTTAAAATCAGTGAAAACAGCTATTAGCAGCTACCACGTCAGCTGGGAATCAGGTGAGGCCATTTTCTTCTATATATGTTATAGTCATCTTTTCAAAGAGGGAGGAGCACAGATATTTAAAAAGCAAATTTTCTACTACTTGGCGTCCTTTTTATGATGGAAAAGAAGTACTTTACTTGAAAAACTGTTTCTTCTTGGAAAAGTGCCAGTAGCTTTACACGTCTTCCAAAAGAATAAGTTTTAAAATTCACTTCCAATTTGTTTTTGTTTCACATTATCACTAGCTGTGAATGTATAATATATAAATTTTGAATAATTTAATAACCACTAAAATAGTTATTTTAATATAGATCAGTAAAAGCACAATCTATAGCTGGCATAAATATATTTCTAAAAACTAGTATTAAAACTTTGCTCAAATACTATTCTTAAAAACAAATATATTTATTAAGTATAAATTATCAATTAATCTTAAAAGATACTTTATGAGCAAAATATGAATTACTATCAATAACTTTCCCACAACCAATTAGTTTAAATTTTAGATACTCAATGTCTTAATTTAAAGGAAAAAAAAGTGCCTTTTAAATTCTCCATTGCAAAACTGTTCAGGGATACATGCCTAAAAACATAGTAAATTGTAACTTCCAGTATGTACTTTAATATGGCAATTTCTGTGTGAAACAATTCTTTATAATAGGGGAAAATGAGTGTTTGGCAAAGAGACTAGCATTTGCAAACAATAAAATTACAAATTCACATTGAAACAACATCAAAGCAAACAGCCTTTTGCTCATGCTGGGTGCCTAGGTTTCAAAGGCATATGTCAAAACATCCCCATGAGACCAGTTGGTCTCATTAATAATCTCTAGTTTAAGACATGGCAGTCATAGGGCACAAAGCTTCATGGTGCACTCCCCACTAAATGCCCCATCTTGTAGTAATTTTTGTTTTTTAAGAGAAGTGTCCTTTTTGTGAATGAGCACCATTGAGGAGCAGACAAGCTCAACTGCAAAGAGCAACTGGGTCCACTAGACTTATAAGGATTTCAGCTTAGAAACTAAAAGTTAAATGAAATACTTCTTAATCAATAGTTACTCTCAAAGGGAAGGACTGTTCAACAATAACACAAATATCAGTCCTAAGTTTGAGAACTTCATTTCAAATAATATGTTAATTCATCGAAACTCTTGTCTCATCACAGGACAACACACTTAGTGTAAGCTGCTAGATATTATCTGGGCTCTTTATTATGTTCTTACACGTTAAACATTTGCAACATCTGACTTGTGTTTATTGTTGCAGATGTTCCTCACTATATAATGGAGGTACATACCAATAACCCCTTCATAAATTGAAAAACTTGTAAGTTGAAAATGAATCTGAACATCACAGCTGAGCAAAACAAAATGGTGTAGATATGGTAGCATATGGGTTGACTCTTGTTTGAGTGACTGAGAACTGAGTCTCCATGTTACTGCCCATGAGAGATCAAATTATTCATCACTAGCCTGGAAAATGAAATTCACAGTACAATTTCTACTGAACCTATACTGCTTTTGCACTGCCGAAAGTTGACAAATCATAATAAAATACTAAGTCAGAGAACTTCTATATTATTTTATGACAGGTAATATCAGATTGAGATTATTTTAATAAAATTATAAAATTAAAAAGGTAAAATCTATAATCATGTTAGATTTTCAATAAGGTAAGTAAGATTAACACAGACATAGACCATCTAAACAAAAGTCATTTACTCTCGAGTTATGTTCTAAGTGATGTAGGAAGATTTTTCAATTAAAAAATGCTGGGCCTGAGGTTTAGCTCAGTGGTGCCGGTGCCTGCTTGCCAAGTGTAAGGTCTTGAGCTAGATCCCCGGTTCCACAAAAAAAAATCAAAAAACATAGGGTTACTCCCCTCCAGTTTTCAAGGCCATTTATAAATATTCCTCCCACCATTTTCTTTGTCACTTATGTCCCATGCCTGAAAAAGAGATAGTCCTCTTTAAATTGCACATGATTGGATTTCCCCCACTATTTAATAGGAATGAAATACACCAAACAAAACTACAGTTAATATACTCTCAGCAACTGTACTCATAGATAATTTTCTGCAATTAATATATCAGATGGATCCATTTCTTTGTAATCAAAGCAAAGTGTTCCATGGAGAATAGTAAGGCACTGGGTATAGCAAAAGGATCATTTGGAGACTCCGAAGTCCATGAAATAGGTTTCATATTGAAATAGTAAATGAAGCTTATTTTGTTTTGTTTTTTTTCTTGGTAGCCCTAATGTTTCATCGGTATCTTAAATGGAAGAATGAGTAGTAAATGTAAGGGCCACACAGAGTGTATTTAGCTTTAAAATAATCTCAATTAAAATTTTTATGTGTGCTTTCAAAAATAAATAATTCAATTAATCTGTTCTGTTGTTTTTCACAAAGCCTCACCTCAATGACATTTTCTGTACTGGGTGCAGGATGTTCAGACAAAGCAAAACATTCCTATTACACATGTTGACAGAACCAGTGTTACCCCTGAAGACACAGGCCACATGTTCACCCAAGCTTCTAATTCAACAATGCTTCAAAAACAGTTCTTTATGATCTTCATCAAACAATGTCACCAAAAGTAGTTTTTATTAATGGCACTGGCAAAATTAAAGTACATATTCTCCAGAATACTCATAGTTCAACAACTTGGTTAATGTCATTATTGTAGAAATGAAAAAAACAGGAATGTGTAGAGGACATATGTAGAACTAGCAAAATCTCTATTTTGCAAAAATAAATTATTATTAGATAAGCTGTCGTTTTGTGCTTGTAGTGAGTAGACAAAACAGAAATGGGACAGAAGCCAAACGAGAACAGTGACTGCTGAGAGAACAGTGATGTTCCAGGAAAAGCATTTGAAACTGGCTGTGGTCAGGAATTGGAGGAGGGGACAGAAATAGCTGCTTTAAGCTGCATTCGTAAGAAAGTGCCTGGGCAAGAAACACTTTTTGAGTGCTAATCATGATGTGTTGACTTGCCTGGATTACGAAGCATCTGGCAAATTGGTAAAGTACCCTTGAGGGTGTGTTAGTGTGGTATTTCCAGAGATGACTGGCATATAGGCCAACAAACTGAGAGGTAAGAGACCCAGGCTGCTTGTGGGTGATTCAGTCCAGTATGCTTGTAGATAGGATGGAGAGAATGGGAAAGAAAGAAGTCGGCCTGCATTTGAAGAGCTCCCTTCTGCTTGAGCTGAGAGTATGTCTTTTGCTATTACTACTGACTGTGAATATGGGGCTCCTGCTTTTTCAGCCTTTCAATGCAGGCTTACACTAGCAACTCTCTAGGTAGCTTCCAGGCCTTCAGTCTTGGATTGGCACTGCATTCACCATCTTTCTTGTTTTGCTGGTTCAGCTTCTTGCACTGAGAAGCCACTAGATCCTCTGGATCTCTAGTGAACAGATAACCATAGTGGCCTCTCCCATCTCTGATCCTGTAAGCTTACCCCCAAAATCCCCTTACATAATTGATTCTGTTCCTCTAGAGGACCCTAACAAATACACACATCTAACACTGGATTCTACAGAGAAAAAAAATATCTTCTGCAGAGGGCTGCTCTAGCTCCTTGTCACATTAATTCTCATGACAGACATTAATTCTCAGGAAGGTTAAATGGAACTGCTTTTAGATAGTACCCCATAATAGTCCCAAGAAAATACATGGCTCTTATTCAGTATTTTCAAGGATTTTGGCCACATGTCCAGATTCTAGTTATTTACTAGTTGTTTGTTTTTCACAAGTTAAAATGAACTTTGGGGGTTTAGAAAAAAATTTTAGTCAGTATCTGTAGAACCTAACAACAGTAATTATAATACAATATTTACTGAAATTTTTCTTTTTATTTGTTTAGAAGATACTTCTGCATTTATTGTCATTCTCTCAGAGTATTTTAGGTTTATATTCTTTGTTTTCATATTTATTGCAACTACTTTAAACCACATCTGAATTATGAAGAATAAACACATGCAAGGGTTCCTCATTTCTGAACTCTTCCTAATAGATTGAAGACTCAAATTTCATCCTACTGGCCAAAAATTTGGTGCCAGTATCCACAGGCACACTTCCTGGTTCCACATTTGATACCCTCCCCATGTCTGGTATTAACAAATCCAGGAACCCAATGATTATCACATTCATTCTCTTGTCTTTTGGCCATATGCCTTCTAATTTCTCACTCTAAGATAGTACAAAATAAAATAACACAGTTATCATAGAAGAGTTGTCACTGAAGCTTCAAATTACTAGATGAAGTCAAAATAAAGCTAATCTATCAAAAATGAGAATGACATTGAATTAAATGACTAGGCTGTTATAATTTTGTCAGTGGACTGAATATGACTCTCAGAGGAGGAGATTAAAAACACTTATTAACAAAATCAAAGAAGAATACCTATATTATTTGAAAATATATACTGTGTACATATGTATATATACATATATGTACATAACTGTATTCATATTTGTATCTGTACATACATAGTGATATATATGTATGCACTTATGTATTTCTCTATGTATTTATGTATTTTTTACATATATGTATGCAAATATGTAAATATATATTAGGTCACCACTTCGAAGGACATTTACTTAGGTCTAGAGTAGATGAAAAGGAAAAATGGGATAAGACAAGAGAATGTTTTCTCCAAAACATAAAGAGCACAGAGAAAGCCAGAAACATAGGTAATGCTTGGTCTGATGGAAGATCTTTTATTCTGTATTTTGACCCCCTTATTGAGGGGCAGATTTGAGACAGGAGTGGTGAGAGGCTATGGCAGCCCCTGCTTGTTGACTCTGGACTACTTCCTCTTTTGGAGGCTGTGGCTTTCTCAGAGGTGGTGAGGGAGGAAACCCACTGAAGAGGAGGCATGGAAAGTAGTTGAGTCCTGCAAACATGGGGAGCCTCAGATGTGGTGCCGGCAGGCCACGGTTTGTGGGCCCGGGGGTCAGCATGTTGGAGTGACAGTCTCTGTCGAGGAGGGAGCTCAGAAACTGCTTCTGCTGAAGGCTGTAACAGGACGTCAGTGCAATTCAAATGGCAATGTTCTGAGGTTTCACCGGTAGGTATTAAATAAAGAGGGAAAATTTTCTGTCGCCTGTTTACCAAAATTTTTGTACTTAAAATAACTAGGCTTTTCATGTCGGGAACTAATGACTTAAGGCAGTTATAAACAAAGTATCTGTTTGAAATTCAGCGTTTAGTCTCTATGACTAGAGGACAACCTTATTTAGCAGCACAAATTATATCTAAATATGGAAAAAGACAGGTGGTCGGTGTAGAAAATTATACTGAAGGATCTTTTGCCTCGGCTGACAGAGCTGGCTCTTTGAAAGTGAGAGCAAGCTGGTCAGTTATCAAGAAAGGGTTATTTGGGGACAGTAAGAATACCAGGACACTGGAATGTTCCTTACAGCAGAGGAATAGAATTTAGTCTTTGCTCTACTTTGTCCTATTTTGAATCTTTAGTTACTTTATAGTCCACAAACATTGCAAATAAATTTTTTGTCTAAAACAAACTTTTGTACAGAAATTTTAAATCTTCTCAAAAAAATCCTGACCTTTGCATATTGATTGTCACAATCACAGCTACTGTATTAATATAGCAAAAATACTCTGAAACCCCAAGTTAAAATTGAATTTAAGAACATATATCCCTGGGAAAACATTGATAGGAAGGATCAAATAACAAATTGCTGCACCAGTGTAAACCTGTAATTTAGGGTTTTTTTATCTTTCATTCAAATGTTAGTAGAAATAGATGATTTCAAATAATTTGCGATTATCATTTGTTTTAAGGTTAAGATAATTTTTGGCATCTCTCATTAACACATTTAGTCTTTTTTGTGTAAAAATTTTAACAGAGCAATAGTAAAAATATTATAGATACTATAAATCTGTACTGGATACAGTTTATTAGAGGACAAGTGAACATTGATTGTTAAGAGATTCATTTATACATAATAAATATATCCAAAATTTTCTTTGCTCTTGGATAGGACTTTGTGTATCTTTTTTTCTCAAATGAAATAGAAGAATGTTTTATTTTGAGGCTTTTGTTATTTTATGTTCCACAGATATTCCAATAAAATCTTAAAATTGCAAAAATAAACATTGATGTTAGTTATACATTTGTTTACATAGTATGTGTGGTCCCTAACAATTTCCAATGGCTAATATTTGTTATCAGAATTATTTATTAGCTACAACAAAGACTTTGTTAAGAAGCCAAAGAATAGATCAGTGATATGCCTGCATAAATGCTCGTACTTTTATGTCTCCATTATGAATAAGATGTTCATTAAATTTATGAAGGAGAAAACACTTAGTATTTGATCAGTTCAAAGTCACTCAGACAAGCAATTTTGAAACTATTTCTATGCCTTCTATTAAGAAACTTTCAGTGGGTAATGAAATCATTTTAAAATATTTGAAAACTGACTTAAATTAAGTGGTGAAGAAGTCATCTTAAGTATATTCTCTGGACATATCAATTCAAGTCTTAACTACAAATTAATTACCCAGGATCTCAGGGATGTTGTTGCCTCTTTGGTACTGAGTTCATGTAAAATGGAGATGAGCCAGTCTGCCTCCAGGGATAGCCTTCTGTTCCTACAAACAGGGTGGGCCACACAAAGCATGGAGTTCTTAAGTTGTGTGTAAAGACCAAAAGGATCTTGATATATCAAAGATGATTTTTTAATGATTTTTATAACATTGATCTCCAGTTGCAGAACTTTTCAAAGAACACTGTTTGGAAAAAAGATAATTTCAAATCATGTTGCCAAGAAAGGATTGGCTACATTGGGATTCCTCTTCACTATTTCAATGTTTCCACCACTACTAACCTAAAGAAAATTTTTGTCTCATGAAGCTTTGAACATACAACATCCCTTATGGTAGGTATCCTTGATCATTCAGTTACTCCAGGTCCATTCCCCAGAGTATACCTTGCCTTTCTTTCAAATTTCTTCAGTTTTTCAGTGAGTAAAACACTTATTCCCCTGTAAATGGTTTTAAATCTGATCTCCTGCTAATATGGTAAAAAAAAGAGGTAAATATTCTAAAAATGTAGTAATAGTAATTGGGTAAAATGAAGCATTCATTAATTCATTTCATTCAGCAATGCATAAAATATTGATTGAAACTCCAGTTGTTACATGTGAACATGTATCCCAATTTCTGGAATTATGGAGGTGGTAATAAAAATGTATCGGACCTTTATCACATGTTAAACTCTGTACATCTTTCTACATATATTAATTTAGTTTTTCTCACAACAGCTCTATTAACTGTATATTACTATTATTATTTGATGAGACAAATAGAATAGAGTAAGAAATTCTCTGATCACTCAATTAGTACTTGGCAATATGTATTTTGAATCTACAACATCTATCTCTAAAACCTACTTATCATCTACTCTGTAAGTTCTCTTTGAAAATAAAACAAGCATTATCCTTGTTTTTGGAAATGACTACCTTAGACACTTAGAAAAATATTAAACAAAATTACAAAGAAACATAGTAAAAGGTAATGGTCATGAATTTCACAAGAGTAAATTTTTTGACAATCTGAAATTCTGACATTCCTTTCATTATTTCCCCTGAGTTAAAAAAAGATATAAAATAGGAAATAAAATAGGAGTAAGGATTGGAAATACACTATTCTTTAAGAACAGAAGACTGAACAAATTTGGAAATACACCATAAGTGTCAGATTCTAAAATAAGAGTAATAAGATTAAAAGTGAAAAGAAATAATGTACACATAAGGCACTTGAGCTACAAAAGATCTAACTACAGGAAAAATAATTAAATTTTGGAGAGGAAAGAAAATTTTATCAACCAGGATTTGATGTAGAGAAGAAAAGAAGCAACCAGAAATAAAATGAGGTAAAAAGTAAGTATAGAACAAATATTTACAATATATGTAAATATATTGTATAACATTACAAAATATATACATTATATGCAAAATATATACAAATACAATATTACAAAGAACATTAAATATTATTGAAGCTCCAGATAGGTATGTCATTTACTCCTTTCAGAAACAAGACTGGAAGACAATGTCAGAATTCTATTTCTTATCATTTGTCATTTTATATAATATTCATATCTATGGTAAGTATTTTGTGTATTGATTACAGAACTCACCATCACACACGTTCAGGTATTCTCTTTTTGTTTTGAGATTATTAAAACCCCTTTAGGCATAGTCAAATAAAGGGTCAACCAAATTCAGATGCTTGAAAATTTCAATCAACATCAGAGCCAAGTAAAATAATGGTATTTTAGAAGGAATTATTCTGGTACAGAAACACACATGCCAGTTGCCTAGACTTGGGGTAATTTCTCTCATGTGGCCAATTCACACAGGCCCTACATCTGGATATCCACAGCTCAAAGCCAACTGGGAAGCTGTGAATGAATAAATGAGTGAAGAAGCACACAGAGAAGAGACTGAGGGAGAGACAATGAGAAGTCTGTGAGAACTCTCCATAAACTAATGTAATCAGTGAGGCTCGCACCATTGTGTCTGAGCACTCATTACCCCGCTGGGGTTGGGCGTCACGCATCATCATCGAGAACAGGTGTTGGTACCATTCACTGCTCATTCATTATTAGGCTGCAGCAGTGCTAACATATGCTGCATTAGCGCTAACCGTGTTTGTTTTTACAATCTACATTGATCTGCCCTTCATGATGCCAAAGAGATAAATGTTAACTGAAGAGAAACAAACCTGGAACATCTTATTATTTACTTACCTGGGTTCCTGTTCCCTTTTCCACTCTCAAGGGAAAAGTCTCAGGGCTGAGACCCTAAGACTTGTAAATCCTCAAGACTTAAAATTCAAGAAAGTGGGACGAATCAAAAGTGTGAGGACATGTTTTGTAAGACGTATACTTGATGTGAACTTACTAGCAAACTCCCGATTTAACCTTAAATTTCTGCTATTGATTTTATGTCATTGATTTAACTGTCAATCGCTTAATCAATGGTACTCCATTTAACAGACTGTTTAGAGATTAGGATTTAAGGACAATTAAATTTGAATTATAGATGGCCATTCTTGCTGTTCAATTGCTAAATATAAGGTCAAAATAAAATATTTAGTATTAAAAATCAGTAAGCATACCATCAGAACGGTACAGCAGTATATCACAAATATTCATTGATTAGGCTCTGTCTGATTTAATGAAAAGACTCCAATGCAGTTTTTCCCCTTCTGTATAACTGTGGTTTTCATTAAACATATCACCTCACTTCAGCTTAACAAATGAGAATTTGTTAATTAGTTCACTCAGGATCTCTAATTTGCAATTTGCATACTGTTAGTTCCTTAATAGATTTCCTTAAAAGGTTTAGAAAAAGTTTGCAATCTTTATCTTCACTATTGTCTTATGTTGACAAAAGTTTTGCCAAGTAGAAGTAAATTTCAATGCAAACTCACTGTAAATATGACAATTTCTAAATTAGCGTCTAAACAATTGAGGCTAAGCAACCAAGTAATTTTAGCAGCAGGATAATCTGTCATTGTTGTCTTAGGTTTTGTTTTGTTTTGTTTTGGTGTGTGTGAGTCATGCACATACTTGCACACACATACTATGACTGGGGTTGCATCTTATTTCTCCTTTTACTTTTTGGGGTCATTTTCATTGTGCTATTTTTTCCCTTAAGGTCTGGCTGGAATTCCATTCCTTGTGGCTTTGGCATCTGATTTTCAGATCTCTGCTATAAGCCAACTTAGTATCTTGTTACATTTTTTGCCTTTCCTGTATACTGGCATAATTTGCAATTTGTTGTTGAGATAGAGAATTGTTTCCTTGATGAAAGTTTAGTAACTTGAATTTTTCTGCTAAATTTTTTCCAATTAGTTCTCTATTTTATAGCCTAATTTTATTAGAATCTTTCTTAAATATAATTATTTTTATTTTATTTACTTTCTGATTGTAATCTTGAACCTTATTATTATATTCATGAAGAACTTATGCATTAAAACTATTTTTTAGATTTTCACTCAAATAAATCATTTCAACAGAGTTTTCCCTTATTTTACTCAACCATTTATTACAAGGACTTAAATTTTACTATGTGGTGGAACTGTTAGGCGGCTTGGAGTGATGTTTAAGCACATGGGTTTCTTTTAGTAAGATTATTCAAAGTCAAATTCTGGCTCTTTCATTGCTACCTATTTATTCTCATGCATATTATTCTATTTCCTCATCTACAGAATGGAGATATAGTATTATCTAATACAGGGTTGTTGTGAAAAACTTAGCTAATAAACAGCACTTGAAACATTAGAACTTTATTACTGAAAGGATTTCTTGAGCTTTGAGTTTTCTGAATTAGTATGATAATATTCTTATTTTTATAAGATGACATACCTTTATGTTATTTCTGTGTACCCATGTACATGTGGACATATGAACACACATGTGTAGGCTACTCAACATGTCTTAAAAGAATTTGAATTATTCCTTAGGAATTAGAAATATCTTAAGTTTCAGGGATATCTCTGTCAATAATTTAACAAAATCATATGACACATCATCAACAACCAACCACATACATACACTATGGTGGTTCTGAAGATTAAACTCCCTCATGTAGCACCTGTCTTTGTGAATATACTTTTTGTGCTTTCATAGTGACAAAAATCAAAGAACACATTTCTTAAAACATATAGCATAGGGCAGGGGATTTAGCTCAATGGCACTGCACCCTGCCTGGAAAGTGCAAGGTCCTGAGTTTGATCCCCAGGTACTGAGAAAACAAACAAACAAACAAACATAGCATAGCTAAATGGTGCATGGTACTACTTCCCCTCATTTACAACTGGATATCCTTTACTTACAGTCCCAGGGACCTGGGTTTTATTTAATGAGTTTCAGTGCTTTCAGGAAAGAGACTAATACTAATAAGAATGAAAGGCATGGGATAGAGGGAAGCACACCCAACGCATAATGTCTGCAGCCCCCTAATACTCCTTTATTTGACTCAAAGGGAGGTTTGCAGCATCCAAAAGAGAAAATTACCTGTTAGCAAGAACATGGATGGAATGAATTAAATGATGATACATTAATAAATATGCTTGTTAGCACCCTTCCCTAACACTCAGATATGAAAGGACTCCAGATAATTGGGTATTTGTAGCTCTTATTCAATCAATTTTTCTTAGAAATTTTAAAATTTAGAAGCTCTTGATACATATTATAATTCTGTACACAAATGTTAAAATATAACTGATAGTCACTTACTCCCTGTGGTATAACCATGCCCAAAGTAAACCTGAATAATGCACTGTCTGGGCTTTATACTGTTTTGAATTACCACCACAGAAAAAAAGCTATATTTAAATGTAATAAAAAATAAGTCACGAGAATGAAGCATTCCATCCCACAGTTCTTTGAATCAGATCAAACCTCATGCCTTTAGCAATTTTAATTCAAGTCTCATTATATGATAATAAACTTGTCATCTTCTCTTAGCATGTACTATATAAACAATAATTAATCACTAAAAGTAATTTTAGCCTCTGGACGATTTTCTTTTGTTTACTTTAAAACATATTTACCATGAGAAGACTATAATCTTGAGACTATAGAACCACAACTGTTAGTCTTTATAAGGTAGAGTGATAAGAACTCAATAAATATCTTCCAAGTAAATGAGAGAACAAAATCACAACAATTCTCAGAAAGATCACAATGGTTTCTAACTTCTTTTAATGACCAGCTGTTGCCAAGATGTTATGCCACTTTCTGATTACTCAGACCTTTCTCTAACCTACTATGAGATATGATGACTCTCAGCAACCAGAAGAGAAGTAATTTTCTGAGAATTTTTCTATTATTACTTCTTTGTTATGAAGCATACATGGTAAGTGTGCCATTAAAACCTATACTTACAAATATAATGACCAGTAACTGCTACATACCATGTAAATACCAATTTGTTATGGAAAGCAAAGTAATAAATATAATACGTATTATATATATATTATATCTATATACATATTTTTTAATATGGTAGCATATCACATATGAAACCACAGACAGTTTTTGGCTTGGACAAGGCTTTGACACTGAGCTACATCCACTGCTCTTTTTAATTTTTTATTCTGACACATGGTCTCACTAAGTCTCTAATTTGCCCAGGAAAGATTGAAAATTTCAATTCTCCTCCTCATTCGCTACAAGTGTAGGGAATATTACAGGTGCCACCAACCCTTTCTCTAAGATTCTTCTGATCTCCAAAGGCTAAAATATATTACCTTTAAAAATCTGATTTTATATATAGCAGAATAAGAAATGTTATGTTTAAAATATTTTATTTATATAGAGTTACTGGCTAGTTGAAAGCCCTAAAATATGTCAGAAGAGAAACATTATTCCTTGTATATCCAAATACATTTATATTATTATTAGTTACTTGTTTTAATGAGAACATTTTCAGCTATGGAAAAATAGTCACTTGATGAACATTTTCTAGTTAATCTCATTTTTTTCACTGTTTTATGCCAATCAAATTCAACTTGCTAAAGTGAAAATTAGTAGCCAGAAAGTTAATTTGGTTACAGTAGAACATTGTTCAACACAAAGGAGCAGTGGAAATATTCTCAAAAAACTTCACATGTACAAATCTATCCTATATATACAAGATATAATCACAACAAATGGTGAATATTTAAATAAAAATTGTATTACAGTAAAATGGACATTGCCAGTAGTTCTCCTCAAAAGCGTCTGTCCCTCTTACTTTGAACATGATTAACTCATCTTTCTTGTCATTTTCTGAAGCAATTCTGAGGTCTTCTTTAATGGATGTCTTAGTTGCGTTGTTGTGTAGCCAAGAGGCCCTGATCCATTCAAAATGTTTGCTTTCATGGCCATTTTAAGTTTGAAGAACCATAAGTTACATGGTGCCACTGGTCAATAAGGTGGATGTGGCCACACTGTATCCTTTTACAAGCTTATCTTTCCATTGAATAGCACTCACCCGTGGCATTCGCTGAATTTTTTTATCGTACTTCAAGAAAGAAGACTTTCAAAAATGCTTCAGAAAGTGGCAAGAATGATGGGAAAAGTGTGATCAAAGCAAGGGGAAGTATTTTGAAGGGGATAAGTGGCAATGTCTCTCTTTAGTGTAGGAGAGATGGGGGAGGTAGGGTGGGGAGAAAGAAAGACAGAGACAGAGACAGAGAAGGAAACAGAGAAACAGAGAGACAGGTTTGTAGCTTTCTTTTAGCTGTCCCCCTAAAGCTTCAAGCAGTCATAAGTGGGGCTTTCTCAGAGGCAGCTGAATCTAGAGTGTGTGGTGCTTGGATTAAGTGTGTATGATTACTAAATTAGTCCACTGATTGGTTTGGCACAACCCTAATCCTGTTAGCCTAAATAGAATATAAAAAGGGGCAGAAAGAAGTTGCTAAGGTTGCTTTTTGGTTCTCTTGCTTGCTCTGCTACCTTGTGCCCACCACGAACTATTTCTCCTCTGCAATACCCTTCTGCCATGCTACCCGGCCTTCGACCCAGCTGATTATGGACTGAAACCTCTACAAACTGTGAGTTAAATAAAGCTTTCCTCCTTTAACACTGGGTGTTTGGTATTTTGTCTCAGCAACAAGAAAAGTAAGACAGGCAGAAAAATACAGTGTTCAGAAAAGCACAGTGTTTTTCATCCATGGGAAAATCTTTGTAGATACTGCACAGTATAAGGAAGAAGGAAGAAGAAGAAAAAGATGAGAAAACAGAAGAAAAAGAATAGAGGAAGGGAGAGAAAGAATGATGGAGGGAAGAAATCAAAACTGTTTTTCAAGTGGTATTTTCTGCTGGGTCCCATTTTCCTAATACATATTTGAAATATTTAGAAGTCTTTATAACATTAAACTGAAATATTTAATATTTTATGTGTATTATCTTAAAAAATAAAGATCACCTAGGAGGAGTTCATGTTCCATGCCAAATAAACCATTTAAATATAATTATGATAAAATACTAGATATGTAAGAATTAAGTTTTGTAAAACAGATACACAAAGAAATTTAGACATATTATTAAAAGAGAACAATTTTCAGATTTCAAACTCAGCTACAAAATTATCTCATTTTCTTAAATACCAAAGAAATTTCTAAGTGTTAACTATAAATATCATATTAAGTATTGGAAAATCCAATTCTACATTTAGAAAACAGTTCAAAGGCCATTTAAAAAAAATCTATTGTTCAATTCTACTATCCGTTCAGTTTAAGGAATTATTTATAGTAAATTACAGATTTTATTGTATCATTTTTCTGTCTTATTATAATACTGGATGTCCCTGAAACCAAATATCACAAATTCCTTGATGCTGATATTAATCATTTTTCCCAAAGCTTTTGTTTGTATAAGATTGAACTACCAACTTGAAATTAATCTCGCAAAAAAAACTTAAAAAGAAAAACCAGAGAAGAGCCAAAAAATAACATAAGCAGTTCCTCCTGCGCTGTCTTCCTAACTGTTCTACCAGCTCACTCCAATTACTATTGAGGGACTATAAATTATTTGACACTTTGAGTGGTCTAATGTTTACCAGGGAAATGAGAGATGCTGCAATAATTTCCATCTGCTCACTAACTTTGAACTCTACCAATGGATCCCCCTTGACTGAATCTTCTGCCTGAAAGATTTGAATTGGTATATCTTTAAATAAGATTATCTACAAGCACATCAGATTTTTCACAAGGGTTTTCAGCCTGATGTATGAGAATTTCACTTAATTCCTAATGCTTTACTTATGACCTGTTAAGAAAGTGTCACAACTCTTGCATTTTTCTGTATAAAACTTGCAAAGACATCTATAACCCTCTTTCTGCACAAGGAATATATTCAGAGCTTTTAGGAATTGTCTCATAGAAAGCCTTGGTGTGGAGAAAGACAAAAGAAGAAGCTGTCAGACTCGATGGTTTGGTTGATCCCAAAGATAATGCAACAGGTAACTGCAGAGGACTGTAATATTGATTATGCCCAAGGCAGGCTGTGAAGAGTTAACCCCACAATTGGCTTGTTTATAAAAGTGAATCTGGCCAAAACCTACATGCTCAGGTCAGAGTAACTCGCACCCAAATTCTGTTCCCATAACTAAAAACTTCAGACTAGGACAATGTTCTAATTACAATAAGATTTTGTCTATTCTGTTCCTAATTTTGAGAATGCTTTGTCTTGTCCTTTATGATCCTTGTTTACATTAATTCTGTAGAAACCACATGTCACCTTTACCCCTAATTGATTGCCAATAAAAGTCAACGCCTGGGACTGTCCAGGGCCTTTGTCGGTTGCACTGGCATTGGTCATCCTGGCACCTTGCTTTCTCTCTCCTAGTTCTTTCTCTTAGTGTATTTTTAAAAATTCTTTTAATGGTATATTTTAGGTATACAATTCATTTACATTTATCATTAAGTGCTTATACCTGTACATGATGTAGCTTAGTTCTTATTTTCCCCCCCATTACCGGTGCACCCTTCACCCCTCCACCCTTCCCTATTTACATTTTTCGTTTACATTGTTTTTTTCTTTTCTCATAATTTTTACTTTCCCTTCTTCCTTTTCCCCTTCCCTTCCCACCACCCATACATCTTTGGACCTTTTCCTATTTCAAATTATCAATTATTCATTTTAATCATTTTAATCCTTATTTACACTTTCAGTTTCTCACATTAGGGAAACTATTCAGTATTTACACGTGTGTCCTATTTATTTCACTTAAGAGTATGGCCTCAATATGCATCCATTTAGCTATAAATGTCTCTAGTCCTCTTAATGTATTTTTAACTCAAGCCTGTGTCGTATACTGGGGAGGTGGGTACTGGAACTTGACTACATGGGTCTCCAGCAGGTAACCATTGGCCTTGCTTATCAGACTTCTAGATTTTTATCTTAGAAGGCTGTTAGTACCTAGCTGTTTGATTGCTTCTTACATCCAGAGGCCACAGGGAACACTCGTATAGCTATCACTTGGTATAAAACGTTATTTGGGTTCTAAATTTAAACATTTATGAGTCATGAATCTAACACCTTTAAGACATAAAGCTTTGAGTCTAAAGATTTAGGACAGATTTTGAATTATATATTATGGCTTGAGCTAAAAATTGAGAGCATTTGTGCAACACATTTGAAATTCTTTGTTACACATGCCAATAATTTTTAACAAAGTCATCATTTTTAAGATGGTTATAAAAGACCCAAAATGAAGATGAATGATCATTAAATTCAATACTATCATTTTATAGTTGAGGACATTTAGAGATTTGAATTGATTTGCTCAACATTTTATTAAATTATTCTGTTTTACTCCAGATTTACTCTCTGAATAAGTCTTATGATATCCCTATCTTTCTATCTAATAACTTACCTATCTTTGGCTCTAAGGGTCATCATGCATGCAAGTTTAACAGTATTTTAACATTACATTAAATATTGTAAAATCCTACTTGATTAACTCTACTTCACATCAAGTTGTAACTCAAATGAATTTTAATTTTTCAAATTATTAATTGGAAAAATGTGGGCAGAATGAGAAAGATTAAGAGCTCAACTAAATTTAATCGATATGGATAAGATTTATTTTTGGTCCACTGTACAGCAATGGCTGTTTTTACTAATTGGGTTAGGAAAGTTTTAATTTGTAAAATATGGTGATGTGTATTCAACAGTAAACTGTTAACAATGAAAGAAACATCATCTTTAACTTATGCAGATCACATTAATAAGGAAGGCAGCCTCCTCTTTTCAGCCAGTGGTAAATGGATGGGGTTACCCAGTTTGCTTTAGGCACCCCAGTTCAGAAAGTTCAGTTCAGTTCAGACCTGAAGTAAATTTTGCTACCATGTTAACATATTCTTTATGATATTATAAATACTCATTTCTACATTTTAGCCTTTTTTCCAGATAATTACTAAATACTTTCACAGGAAAAACTAACACACTTTTTAAACTAATTTTTTGGTATGTGAAGATCTTTATGTATGTAAACCCCAGTTTTAGCCTGGATTAAAATGATAGCTATCTATATAAGACAAGAATTTAAAATGAGTCATACTATAACTGCTTTCTTTGATCAAACTCACTATAAAACAACATATTATGAACTCTTGAAATTGTAAAATTCTGAACACAAAAGAAAAGTTTTAAAATAATTTAGAAGGGTATTGGGGACGGAGATTTAGCTCAGTGGTTTCGCCGCCTGCTGTGCAAGCGCAAGGACCCGAGTTCAATCCCTGGTACCAGAAAAAAAAAAAAAAGGGTATTCTTATTAATTATTTATAGAATATTTTGCATTTATATTTTAAACACTCATTTCAAATTGTTTGAAGAAATATTTTGCTTAGTCTACTCTGAAATCAAACATTTAAAAATCTTTTAAAGCCTAGGAAATATCAAATTACTTTTAAAACTGGGTATTTCACACATTCATTATTTCATTTGTTCATTATTGCCAAATTTGATTTATGAACAAGATTGGATTCTACATATATTGACCTTCTAAATATATTATTTTAAAATTTAATTCATCTCTTCCTTTAAGCCAGGTTTAGACTTAAAAGTACCTCAGTTCAAGAATGCTTTTGTTTGCAAACAATTTGGTTTGCAAAAGTAAGTGGCAAAATTTTGGGGTTTTTTGCGAACTCTGCATAAGATGAGTGATATGACTGTGGCCATCTTTACCACTTGAACATAATCACAGCCATCTTTCCCAGAATCATGGAATAAATTAAGCTTGTGAACTGAGAAACCATGTATAGTAAATTGGGAAAAAATATTATTCAAAATGACCTTTCTTAATTAATGGATTCAAATACATATAGTGAAATGAATCGTTCAAATATGAACATTCTATAAAATGGCACCAAAGATTATTCAAAATGATCAAATATATTTAGCACTTTGATGTAAAATATATCACAATAACATGCTCTCCAATATTAAATACTCCATTAAATGACTGAATTCTGGATTCCTTCCAGTGTTCTAATTGGCACTATTCCTGATTTTTTTCATTTATTTCAACCACCTGACAGTGCTTGCCAAAATCCCTAAGTTTACATGTCTTAAGACTTAGAATTGATTTAGATTTGAACATACCACTGCCTTTAATTTATAGTGTTAATTGGGTTATTAATTTACTAAATCTATCTTTTTTTACATAAAGATGTGCTAACATATATCTGTTTAAGAAAACTCAGGATGAAAGACCGTGTTTTAGGCTTATTTCCAGCTTTTTAAATAAACAAAAAAGATAGCAACACTACTTTCCTCAAGGTTACTCATTCATACAAATATTAGCAATACAACTTGAGACAAATAAAGAAATCATTTATTCTCATCTTTCTGCCAGAACTGGAGTCTCTGTTTATATTACCTGAGGTTATAGAAAGGCAGAGAAATATTCCCTCGATAGAGAAAGGGAAAGAAAGCTGATTGCAGCATTTCTTTCACTCAAAGAAATCTCTGAAGTCTTTAATTATCAAGATGCTTTTCTGAGAGTCCCTGGGATCCACATTCTATCAGTCTCAGCTAGATAGAAGAATAAGAGACTTAATTGTGATATACCTGTAGTACCTTGCCCCTGTGGACTACTGGTTATCCACATGTGCAAACTGAAGTGTACACACTGAAAGCTAGGAACTCAAAAGACACTCTCTTGCTTTCTTAAAACTCAAGTCTTACAAAGATAAAGTGTACACTCCAATGAGTGAGCTATTTCCATATCTGGGAAATGACTGGATTGGTGGAGTTTATCTTAGAAGACACAGTAATAGGTGAGAGATTCTTTTTAGGCAATGATTGTTTTATAAAATTATCTTGAATGCTCTGCATGCAATTTAGGTTGAATCTATGCTCTAAATAAAAAAATATGTTTGTACCCACTTTCATCATTACATTTTAAATCCTCTACCCAATCAACTGAAGATTATCACATTTCTCCATAATCAAAAGTATATATTTATATTCAATTGGCACTTATTTGTATAGTACTCATATGATCTCTAAATTAAATGTTTAATTCATATTTTACAAATGAATATACACAGCATAGTAAAACCCTAATAAAAGAGAGAAATGGCAGCAGGAAGGATCTGATGCCCCAAATGCTACAAACCTAATGTCTAAAACTAATTAGGGCCAGGGATTTAACTCAGTGGTTTTGCCGCCAGCTGCACAACCACAAGGACCGGAGTTCGATCCCCTGTACCAAAAAAAAATAAAAATAATAAAAATAATTAGGGACACTATGTCCTAAAATACTAGTTAGAAAAATTTGAAAGATTAAGATGTTTTTTACAGGAGAATTTTCAAGCCTTATAAAAATCTGTTTTCTCTTCATGTATGCAAACTTCTACTGAATGCAGTGGAAGGTCAAATATGGAAATAGTACATATGGATATAATAAATAAAATGGATATAATATGGATATAATAGCTATAATAAATAAAATGCTCCTAAACATTTTTAAATTACTGAAGGTTGTACTTAAAGGTGCCAAGTGACAGTCAAACACAATTCGAATTACCAGTTTAATATTTAGGAATATATTATTTAAACACATCAAGAAACAGATGTGGGAAATAGTGTAAGACACTAAAAACTGTAAAGCAAGTTATAGTAAAATGTATGTATTTGTAAACAAAATTACTCTATGTCCTTGAAATATACATATAAGTGTACATTACCGATGGATTTCATGTGCTGTTCAACACCAATTACAGATATAGTTCTATTTATACAAAACTAAATAAGATGTCTTATTAGCATTCAATTAAATTTGGGGAACTAATCTTAAACTTTTCTCAACTATATAATATATTACCATTCTTCAAAAACTTTAGATTCATTCACAATGTAGAACTTTTAAAGTACTACTACTTCTCTTCTCAAACTAGAAGAGCTCTCAGAAGCCAATGAATTGTAGAATGTATACGACTAACTCTCAAGACAAGTAGTTTTCAAAAAGGAGTTAAAAAACAGACTTAAAAAATAAATGTTTGTGCTTTAATTTAATCCAAATTAAATTTAAATTCATGTGGGACAGCACTCTACAATCACAAAATATACCTTTCACATGGATGGCCACATTTCATTGGTGACTCAGCTGATATCACCTGTTACTTTTTAATACACTTCTGGAAATCTTAGTCTTTAACTTTAATGTAAGCTGTCATAACTGAATATTTTATTTATTAATTTGACATCTTCTGTAAATTTATTTTAATTTTAATGACTTAATAAGTATATACATAAGATTTCAGAGAAAAACAAAGGGTTAAGTTGTTATTAAACTTTTTATCATCTAACCAAATTCACAATGTTTGAATGTCCATTTTAAAATATTGACAATTTTCTTTGTACACCATTGCATGTATTTGTTTGTTTTTAAGTAAAGAGATAATACATGTATTTTTTTCTTTGATACATTTTATTATATATGCTACCATCTTTCTAATTATGAGACGAAACATTCACAGACTTATTGAAATATATACACATGTACAAGTGTGCATGTGTATGTGCATCTGCCAGATACACACACATATGTTTAGTAGATGTAGAGAACTGGGTTCTCAATTCATTTACGGCTCTGTATTTCCGTAAGACCAAAACACTTGGAGCCTCAGTTTTTTTTCTTTTTACTAATTAACATTTTTGGTACAATTTAGATAGACATAATGATCATATTCATAATGGAATTTGTAGCTGTACATGATATATCTTGATTCTTCTTTTTTTTCCCATTCCACTCCCCTCCCTTCAACATCTCTTCCTCTCCTTATTTGCAAAAGGCTTGTTTCCATTTTATCCTTCTTTTCTCATATTTTTCTTTTCCCTTCCTTCCTTTCCCTCTTCCCCCTTCCTAGTTCCCCTTCCTATTTGAACATTTTCTTCTTACAATTTCAGTTTCTTAAGCCAGAAAGACAATGCAATATTTACACATGTGTCCAATTTATTTCACTTACAAGTATGGTCTCAAGGTGCATTCATTTACCTAGGAATGCATCAACTTTATTCTTTTTAAACGCTGAGTAGTACTCCATTGTATGAAAAAAATCACATCTTCCTTATACATTGGTAAGTTCATGGGCATTTGGGCTGTTTCCAAGATCTAGCTATTACAAACTGTGTTGCTATGAACATGGGTGTGAATATATTGGTGTGCTATGACGTTTTTCATTCTTTTGAGAAGATACCAAAAAGGAGAATAGCTGGGTCAAATGAAAGCTCTAGTCCTAGATTTTTTAGGTATTTCCACACTGATTTCCACAGTGGTTGCACCAGTCTACACTCCCACCGACAGTGAAGGGTTCCTTTTACCCCACAGCCCTACCAGCATTTGATATTGGTTGATTGCCTCATAACAGCTATTCTTTCTGGATTGAGAAGGAATCTCAGTGTTGTTTTAATTTGCATCCTCAAATGACCATTGATATTGAACATTTTTTCATATATTTATTTACCATTTGTATTTCTTCATCTTCAAAGTGTGTATTCCTCTCAGATGACTATTTTTGGATTGGATCTTTAATTTTAGGAGTCTGATTTTTTTTAGTTCTTTATATGTTCTAGATATTAGTCCTGTGTCTGAAGAACAGCTGACAAAAACTAAATTCAGTCATGTAGCTGGATACTAAGTCAACCACTAAAAAAATCAAAAGCATTCCTGTATAAAATAGTTGAATCCCACAAGCTCTAATCATGAAGGCAGTACTTCTAGTCAATTATTTTGGACCTAGGATCTCTTTCTGTAGACAATAAAATATTTAAACTTTATAGTAGCTGTATACTTAAAGTCTCCTTTATGTCACATAAGAAATAAATATAAATGAAGAAGAAAGAATACATTATATTACTTGTAGAAAGGTGTAGAAAGGCATAGATTTGAACCTCTTGACCATACACTATTCATAACTTTACCTCTGAAACAATAATTTCTCTTCTGTATATTACTGATATGTGTTAAATAAGCAGAAATATATCCTTTCTATGCCCATGTATTCATCAAAGTGCCAGTTGTAATAGTGAAAACTGGAAGTAAAGTTAATATATTCAGCAATTAGAGAACAATAAAATAGTGGTGATGTACCATTAAATATTCAATTATATGGCCATTAAAAAGAATTTTGTGGAATACTCAGTAACATTTAAGTAATTGTATTATAATCAAAAGGATAACATATGTCCCATTTATTGCATTTTCTCTCAAGAGGAATAGTATCTAGAGTCTCACTTATATCTGATTTAACAATATTTAGAAGAGACTTTAGATTTAGAGTTGTTTTTTTGTTTGTTTGTTTTGTTTTATCTTGTTTTTTTGAGACGGGGTCTTACTATCTAGTTCAGGCTCACCTTGAACTGACTATGTAGCCCAGGTTGGTCTCTGTCTCACAGTAATCCTCCTGCCTCAGCCTCCTGAGTGCTAGGACCACAGCCCTGAGCCCCACCCCTGGCCTGGATTTAGAGCTGGTACTGGAATTCTGACACTGGTGTGATTGAATGAATGTATTGGGCATGTGAGAAGGACAGGAATTTTGGAGGCTAGGGCTGGAATGCCATAGACTGACTCTGTGTCCATAAATTTCTATGTTGAAATGCTAACCTTTATGACGATATTAGGAAGTAAGGTCTTCAGAGGTAATTTGATCATCAGGGTGGAGCCTAACAAATAGGATTAGTTCACTTATCAGAAGATCTGAGAGAGTTTGCTTCTTCTGTGTTAGTGTTCTGCCATGTGAGGACAGGCCAAGAAGGTAACATTCACTAGAGCCAAATACTGGAATTCTCAGGTTCCTAAACATGGAAAAATACAGATCTGTTTTCTAAGTTACCCAGACTATGGTAATTGGATTTAGCAGGAAAAACTGGCAAAGATAATACATCAGTGTGTAAATTTACTTTTAAAAGACAATATGCATATTTACATTTAAAGAGGTAGAATGAATAAAGTTCAGAGTTACTATTGATTTTTTTCTAGGCAGTAGAATTATAGGCAGTTTCAATTTTCTATGTACTTTCTATGTAGTTTAAATACTTTCTAATAATTATTTGAGTTTACAATAATTTAGTATCTTCCATTTTATTGGTTAGGTACATAGAAATCATCAGTTATTGAAATATTTTCTAAAGTAGAGAAGTTTGCACACAACATTGAGATTTTCTTTTCTAGTTTTCCTTCCTTTTCCTCATGTATTTCATTGTAGCAGTTTTGAAATAGAACTATTTAGTTACAAATAGACTTCATTTAACTTCAAATCATTCCTTCTTGCATAAGATAAAAAATATAATACCTTGTTACATTAAGTCCAATTTTAGCTATTTATTTCTCAGTCATCTTAGACATTAAAATATGAAAAACATCATCAGAAAGAAGTTTTAGCATTTCTAATCAATAAAAGTAAAAGAATATAAATTGTTCTGTGGTTAGAATAAGGAACATCTTGTACTATTACACACAAGATTCTACACACCATCCATGGATATACAGTGTATTTTATCCATACGTATGTTGTGGCTGTATTTAGTCATCAGATTTCACTTTTCAGTAAATCAATAGTAAACATTCAGGCAAACAGGGATGACTACTAATAGTCATTACACTGAAACTTGATAAGAAAATAAAACTGGGTTCTATTTTAAGACATATGCATCATACTACTAAACTGCCTACTTCAGAAAATGATTAGATAATTATAAATTAATAAAATACACCTTGACCATGTACCTAAACTGGATGCATTTGATGGCTATTAAATATATAACAAGAAAACAAAAAATAATACAACACTAGAAGTTAATTACTATTCACAAACATTTTTTCAAAAGTCCTATATCACTAAGTAGACATGAATAACTAGGAAAAGAAACAGAAAACAAATGCCAAGATTTGTTAGCTATAAGCAATAAGGATGGCCATTAAAAGAAGTAACATTAAATTTTTATATATTATATTTATTTTATACCTATAGGTTTTATTTGTAATTGTTCTTTAAGGAAGAAAAAGGTCCTTTTTCATAACAGGCCAATACTGACATAGAAATTAAGAAATTAATCAATGACTGATCAGTTAATCAATTAATTTTTCTAATGATGTAAAAGTAGCCTCATTCTATATTAAATGGTTTCACTAACTCTCACAGATTCATTTATGTTGATATATTTTGATTCTATCAAGTGCATGGAGTTGATAACATTCTTTCATCAAATTTCTTGTGCAATGAAATAAATAAGTAATATTTTAACACAATTTGAATTAGGAATTCAGATCCTGAACAAGACCCAAGTCAAGAAATTAAGCTTCATACTAAGAGCAGTAGAATCATACTGATAGAAATAAGTAGAATTAAGAGTTAGGAGTAAGATTTGACACAATTTAAATAAATATAAATTAGAGCAGAGAGAAAGACTTCAGAGATGTCATCCAGCTTCACAGTTGGTCAGTTAGAAATAATCAGAGGAGGGTAACTTTGGGGAACAGGTGATGAGATCAAATTTGGATAAAGAACACTTCAGAATTTATATAATGCAAAAAAAAGGAGAATTCATACCAACTACAGAGAAGAAATATTTTAAACTATGTAAATCAGTTATACAATGACTTACAATAATTCTATTATTAAATGTATTGTACAATTCTTTTTTTCTAGTAAAGTCTTAGGCACTACACATCAATTGTTAAACAGCTTTTTAATTCAATCTCTCCTGATGTTTCTGTAAGTTTACAAAGTGTGTTCCAGAGACTAGAGAGGGAATCTGATGGGTCAGGTTAATATTTTATTTAAATTTCATGCTTCGGACACTATAACTTGGAATGACTTTCACATTTTTTAACAATATGCTCACTCAAAGATGATATACAGCTGCCAGATAGGCAACAGATTAATACAAGGTAAATACTGCAGTTAGTTTTGAAGCCACATTTTGAATAACTCTCAGAATCCTACTTCTGCTGCCATCATAGCATAACATACAGATATCTGGTAAATATTTCATTGATTAGGTAGCTACAATTCCATATGGCCTGTGTTTGAAATAAAACCATCACCAGCCTGTTTGCTGATACAGAAATATGCAAGCAAGTACTTTCCTCTGCATGCCAGGCAAGGCCAGATACCTCTGCCTTAGGATATCCAAGGCATCATTTCACTATAATTCTCTGAAGTGAAAGGGAGACCTTCTAACAGACTACTAGAGCAGAATTAAGGTTAAATGTGTGTTTTAATAGTGTTTTCAAATAGTATTGTTATTGCATGTTTTTGAATCATTTGTTCCTGTTTTTAATTTTTTTTCCAAAATATATATTTTGCCATTCCATTGTTTCTGGTAACAAATCAATCCCTGAGATACAGAGATAAATGTATGAAATCCCATATTCCATTTTCCCTAGCAATACTGGTGGAAGAAAAAAGGACCAGTACAAATTTTAAGTATAGCCAGAGAGAGTCCCTTCCTGGGACAGATATCTGAACACCATGGACAAAGCTTATCCAGGAAGGAACAGAATGAGGCCAACCCAGCAGGTGAAGTCAGCTTCCTGAAGACAGCAAGAAGATGGACAGAGATATAGGCTGGGGAAGAATTGACTCTTCAGTACCACCCAGTCTGAGATTCAAGTTTGTCTTTGAATGTTTGAATGACTGTAGCAACTTTCCCAACTCAGTAAGCCAATAATTCACCCCATTTGCTCAAGCTACTTTAAACTACACTGGGAAGAGTTCTGACCTGTACAATACATATTGCAGTCTGGAATTTGATTAATGAATTAGTATTTATCAACAACAATTAATAAGAGTTTATTGGGTATCCATTAAAAATATACCAGGTACATTCTGAGCACTTTTCTGGTGTCAATGCATTTAATGATGACAGCATCTTATAAGGAAACATGTTATTCTCATTTATCAGATTAAAGAAACTGAGACTCACAAAGACTATAATTGTGCAAGGGAACAACCAATAAAAGTAAACTTCCAGGGTCGGGGATTTAACTCAGTGGTTCCGCCACCTGCCTTGAAAACGCAAAGTCCAGAGTTCAATCCCCAGCAACCCCCCCCGCCCGAAATAAAGCAAGCTTCCAATCTGAACAGACTTTTGGCTTCAAGGCCCAGATTTCTACCCTTAACTATGAACTTCCTCTTTTGACATGAACTGAGTTTATATTCAGCCATCTAATAGCTAAGTGATTCAATCTCCCCAAAACATAACATTTTTATTTCTTAAAGAAAGAAAATCTTTTCTACTGCAAAGATTGTTGAAGAAATTGAGAGACTGCTTATGAAAGCATATTAGAAACTGCACAGCACTAAAGAAATGTCAGTTCATGTTACACAATTATAAACTATATTAAGGCTATACCATCTCTGAATCTCATAATTAAATTATAACAAAATTTAATCAACATGCTTCAGTCAATAACATCTCAGAAATACAAGAGTTAACTCATATGTCAGGCAGCATCTTTTAATATAAACTCAATAAATAATTTGGAGAATAAAATCAGCCTTTATCAAAAGCAATGATGGTGGCGATGAGTAGGACAGAATCAACTCACTTCTCAAAAATCACTATAATTTTCAAAATTATTTCACACTTCTTACCTTATTTAACATATTTAATGTCTAAGGAAAAGAATTATATTTATTCTTTCCTGTTAATGTCATTCTGCTCCTACTTTGGAAAATTTAGTAATAAATATTCTGAATGACAAAGCTTTAGGCAGTTTTGTACAAAGCTGACAAAAATGATAAGCATGAACTATTTATTCAAATTTTCTTTGGAATCCTTTCCTTTTACCTCTCTTGAAAAGTACTTAATATCACAGAATATTTATATATTCTCTATATTTAAGCAAATGAAATTTAGAGAAATTATTCACTATAAAATCTAAATTATACATCTATACCCAGTTTCTTCTTATTAATATGAAATAAAAGTTCTTTAGGGTATAAATATTCATTCATGCATTTAATAATTTCTTACTACCTGACACACTTAGATGATATTTATGCATTTATATGTTCAAAAGCATGTTTATTTTTATTTACGTTGGCAGATATTTGACAGTAGAAACAATGGTGTTTAGTCACACAATAAGCAAGTAAATCCTTATTATTACTAAATGTTATGATTTAGTTACCCACTCTAAACATTATACTTATAATTAATACATAAAATATCACTAAATTCTGTACAGCCTACTATAATGTAGCAATGACTTGGGATTGAAAATTTTTTTTGCTTGAATCATTTACTTTAGCAATATAATGTTTTCTGGAGTTCATGAACACATTCTAATTATATCTCCATAGCTAACCATATTAAATTCATCTGAATATTAGAGTTTGAAAACAGGAATATGAAGAAAAAAATCAGATAACTGCAGAATGTGAGCAAAGAATATATTAGGATACATGCAAAGGAATAGAACAATTACAACTAAGGTATTAAGTTAAATATATGTTATATAGATTTAAACGGTAACAAATTTGATCTCTATATATGCCCCTAAAAAATTGCAAAACCTATGCCAGTTCTTTATTGCCAGTATTTCTTAGGAATAACTCCTTTTCAAATCTATATAAGTCACAGAGATCTATTTTACAAAGACACAATGAGGCAAAATAAAATATTATCTAAAATGGAAAAAATATTATTTATTCTTTAGTTGTATATCAATGAGTCACAGAAAAGTAATACTTTAACCATGGCTTAAAAGTAAACATATACAAGCATAGCTGGTGATTTATATTTCCCTTATTTGCCTTTTTATACATATGCAATATTATTTTTAAACTCATTTTTATTCATGTGAATTGGATTGCAATTTAAATCTAGAAGGTTTGATTTCATTAAATATTTTTGCTTCAATCAAAAAGTCTGTACACATATGAATATTTCAGATGAGTATCATTTATTTTAAGATATTCAACATTAGTTTATTAAGTATCATAGTGAGGAAAATGTACAAATAGGGTCTATTTTTATTTGAAGGCACTACATTGGAGGGATTCACAATTTTTAAGAAAACATCTACAGATTTCATTGTTGCAATAGAAGAATTCCAGTCAAGATAGTATCACCCTCATAATTCGATATTTCTACCATTTGAAAGACAGCAATCTTAAGTGTAAGAACTAAAGAAATCCAAAAATTCAAACACATGATGAAATCACAGTGAATGAAATGAGAAGGAAAATGCAAATGAGCAAGTGGGGTTGAAGGGATAACTCCACAGTTTAAACTGGCCAGAGATTCAGCCCTTCTTGGTAAAAGGATGAATAAAAAATCTTCCACATGTGTAAATACCGAATAGTTTCTCTGGTGTGAGAAACTGAAAGTGTAAATAAGGATCAAAATGTATAATAGAAAATGTGAAATAGGAAGAAAAGGCCCAAAGGGGGAGGGAAGTGAGGGGGAGGGGAAAGGAAAGAAGGGAAAGGAATAAATATGGAAAAAGAAAAAAAAAATCTTCCACATGAGTTGGGGGACCAGAGACAGCTATGCCTTCTACTTGAAACCAGGGATTAGAATAAAGCTCTCCTAACTGAGTAAGTTTGAGTAAGCAAAATAAATAACATCAGCACAAAATAAAGCTGAAGTTGTTTGGGGAATTAGTATTACAGATGGACTAGCTCTTAAATGCAGGTATTTTCAAATAAAACTTACACTAAGCCACCAATAGCTGAGTTACTGGGCTAACACATCTCTGAACAAAATGTTAAAGATGGTCTAGGTAAGGCCTGGTTTAACCTAAACACCTAAACAAATCACCCAGTATGAAAAGAAGAATGACAACAATAATCTCAAAATTAGAACTCTAATTTACTTCAGATTCAATTTATCTTACAAAAGTAAGTTTAGTATGCAATAATGTCCACTTAAGTATATAATAGATATGAACAAAAATAACTTATGCAACATCAATAATTATAAATCTTAAAAATTAATAATACAATCATTAAAATAGAAATCTCAGTAGACAGAAAATGATCTAGATTTGATACTAGTGATCTCTCAGCATTTCAACCAGTATCACAGGCAGATTTCATCATCTATTCAAGACTCTCTTATTCACAAAATACCTCACAGATTAAAAAGAAAATCAGAAAGCTTTCCAATTTACATCACAAAATGAAACTAATTTAATAGTGAGATCAATAAGAATAGTATAATAAAAATCCATAGTTTAATCTCACCCAGTGAGCAGAAGTGAAACATCTTAAATATCTGTAGTCAAAATCAGAAATATTTTTAAATTTTAAATTTAATATATTAAAAAATAAAATATTGCCCTTTTTCTCCTCCAACAATCTAAACTCATCATTTATAAATCAGCAGATTATAGGAGTTAGCCTTATGTAATCACCCTAACAGAAGACTAATTAAACATTTATTCATAAAAAATAATCTGTTACATCAGTGGTCAAAGGAAATGTCTTTATTTCCTTGCAACTCCTTAATGTAATTTCTCTATCCTTTTGCCTACTCTATTTTAGTCTATGAAACTTACAGCCATGCAATATAATACATATTTTCCTTAGTTTAATAGCTGTCTTTCCCCACTAAAATATAAATCCAGGAACGAACGTTGGCACATTTATTGTTGTCTGTGCAGCACCTACGTGTGGCAGCTGTAAATTCCTTCTTCCTGATCTAGCTGTGCCTTATTATGTATGCCCAGTAAGACAGTAAGACTCCAGATATGAGGTGAGACTGATCCCTCTCAGTCTCATGCATTTATTGCTAAAGTAAATACATAAATTAAGAATTTAGGAATTTTTTATTTTTATAAATTGTAAGATAATAATCCATGAAACAAATGAACAATGAAAAACTGATCTTGTATCAAATGTCATATTTTACTGTAGTTTTTCTAGTATTCCATTTTTATTTTACTATATTTTCCAAAAATATTACTCTGTACAAATTTTAAAAGTTTTAAAGAAATTTCTTTCTTTTGGTACCGGAGATTGAACTTGGGTCCTTGCGCTTGCGAGGCAGGCGGCAGAACCACTGAGCTAAATCGCCGGCTCTTAAAAAAATTTCTTTCACCACAGGTAGTCTAAGAAACACTACAATAGAGAACATATAACAATATTACTTTTCTTTTTATTCATTTCCTAGCTAGATATTTTATGCTTTACCAAAAGTAACAATCTGTTCATTTTGTTCTGTCGCTAAAAATATTAAATTGTCAGACTATTATGCTGAGGCAGTTTGAACAGTAAACTTCTAGATAACCAAAAAAACAAAAACAAACAAACAAAAAACTTGTCACAATGCGAATGGTCATATTTTAGGAGGGTTTTAAGTCTAACTAGGGACTTTTATTACGCTGGAATGATCCAAATAAGGCTACTGTCCCATTTATCGAATCAATTATCTTCTTTGCTCTGCTGCCATGTTCATCCTATAGAAACCTTTCCACATATCCCTTTGTCAAAGTCCTGAACCACTTGCATTCTGAAGCTGTTGGATTCATGAACTGCTGAATGATTAAGTTTTTTAATATTTTAATGTGCCTCAATCTATCTTTGAACACCCTAGTACATAATACAAATTTGTGAAACCATGAAGGGCTATGTTTTCCAACTTCTTTTTTGTTCCTTTTGTTAGTAAAAGTACAATATTGTTTCCAGTTAATGCACTTACATTTTATATAATAAATGCGAAAGAGGTTGACCTGGGTAAATTCTAGTCCATTTAAATCTGTTACAAAGAGAAGGCTGATGTCATTATTAGAATTAGGAAAGTAAGGAGCAGAAATACTTCAAAGAAAAAAGCAACTAATTTATTTAACAATTTCATTGAAATACACTAATAGTACTTTAGCACGAAAATTAGGAGGCCGGTGAGGGATCTTAAAAACCAACAACTGGGTTCTCGTCTTATTAAAAAGCTTCTGCACAGAAAGAGAAACCACCAACAGAGTGAAGAGACAACCCACAATGTGGAAAAAATTTTCATCTGCTGTTCCTCAGACAAAGGTCTACTATGGAGAATCTATAAAGAAAAAAAAATCAGACCTCCCAAATTTAAAGACCCAATCCAAAAATGTGCATCTGAAATGAACAGACATTTCTCAGACAAAGAAGTAGAAACAGCAAATAAACATATGAAAAAATGTTCAACATCACTCCTCATTTGAGAGATGCAGATGAAAACAACACTGAGATTCCACCTCACCCCAGAAAGAATGGCTGCTATCAAGAAATCAACCAATAACAAATGCTGGTAGGGGTGTGGGGAGAAAGGAACCCTTCTCCTTTGTTGTTGGGAGTGCAGACTCGTGCAACCACTGTGGAAATCAGTACGGAAATACCTCAGAAAACTAAGACTAGAGGTCCCATTTGACCTAGCTATTCCTTTGCTGGGTATCTTCCCAAAAGAATTAAAAGAATCATACTAGAGCAATATATGTGCAAAGCAGCACAATTTGTAATAGCTAAAACTTGGAAACAGCCCAATTGGCCATCAACTGGAGACAAGATAAAAATAATGTGGGTTTTTTTTTTTAATAAAATGACATACTACTCAGCCATAAATAATGAGAAACTAGAGACATTTATAGCTAAATATCTGCACACTGAGGCCACACTCAAGTGAAATAAATAGGACACACGTGTGTAAATAGCGAATAGTTTCTCTGGAGTGAGAAACTGAAAGTGTGAATAAGGATCAAAATGTAGAACAGATAATGTGAAATAGGAAGCAAAGGTCCAAAGGTAGAGGGGATGTGAGAGGGGTAGGGGAAAGGAAAGAAGGGAAAGGAATAAATATGAGAAAAGGACAAAACAGAAACAAAGTCTTTGTAAATAAGGAGGGAGTGGAGAGGTTGAAGGGAGGGCAGGGGAATGGGGAAAAAAATAAGAACCAAGTTATATAATGTAAAGATACAAATTCCCAATGATGAATGTCAACATATTGTATACCTAAAATGTACCAATAAATTTAATGAATTAAAAAAATAATCTTCCTGAAAGAGTTAAAGACATCATATGACAGAGATACAGGAATACCTTTGTTTATAGCAGCACAAGTCAAAATACATAGCTAAATCTTGAAAGCTGTCCATCAACACATGAATGGATAAAGAAAGTGTGGTATTTACACCCAATGAACTACTCCTCTGCCACAAAGAAAAATAAACTTGAGGTATTTATAAGAAAATGGATGCACCTTGAGATGAATGTTAAGTGAAATAAATCAGACACACAAGTTTAAATTATAGTATTATCCCTCTTATATGAGAACCCACATTTATAAATAAAGAGCAAAATAAAAGATAGATAATAGGAAGTAGAGAGATATACCTTTCTCAAATGAGAAGGGGAAAGGAGAGGAAGGTGAATGGATGAGAAAAGGAATTAAGGTGTGATATGTACATGTACCAACTCCACACAAAAAGTGTAAATGTTATGTACTGCATACATGTACTAATAAAAATAAACAAAAATGTAAAATGTATCATAAGAAACACAGCTAAAGAAAATGTATCTCTTCACATACAAAGATTTAAAGTAGAGTAATATATCTCTTTTTAGATAGGAGCAAGGCTTTAACTATAGAAATTTATTGGGCAATCAATTAAGATTAACTTCTAATATTATTCTAGGTTGCTATATGAAGTAAAGAGGTTTCAGTATTGGAAATATTCAAATGTAATCTGAAAGACTACATGGTTTTAGATGGAAGTATTGACTAAATTATATTTAAAACCCTTTCAAGTCTAATCTATTATAAATGGTAGAAGTACTGATTGAATGGTTGTGGATGAGTTGGGTGATAGCTGAAATTTTGTGTCCATTTGCATTAAAAATCAGCATGGTGCTACAAGATAACTACAATTTGGAATATGGTAATGAGAAAGCAGCTGTCATTTATTATGATTCTCCTCGACCACATACAATGATATCTTTCCTAGCATCTCTCCTTTGAGACTTACCAATCTGGCAATGTAGTATTCCTATTTTCTAGTTGAGGAAACTGGGGCTCAGAGAAAATGAATTACAGTAGCCCCCCCCTTTTCAATGGAGGATACATAACAAGACCCTCAGCACATGCTTGAAACCAAATATAGTACTGAAATACATATACGATTTTTCCTATTCATTTTACCATAAATCTTAACAATTGCAGCGTATTATTAGTTTTCTTGCTTTAGTAAGTCAAGATCACCTTCTGATCTAAAGGAGGCACACTTTGGGACAACATTTGAGTAATCTAAGAAAATAAGTAGGATAATTAATATAAGTAATATGACAGTCACTTGAGCACAAACATTGTAATACTGTGAAAGTCACTGGTAACCAAGATAGCTACTAAGTACTGAGAGGTTGGGATTATACAGCTTGGGTACACTAGAAAAAAAGATTAATCATAACCTAAAGAGTTGGAGCAAGACAGCATGAGATTTCACCATACCACTCAGAATGGTGTGCAATTTAAAATGTAAGAACTATTTAGTTCTGGAATTTTCCATTTAATATTTTTGGACCACAGTTTTTATTTTTTAAAAATCCAGCATCTATAGCTGGAACTTGATAGTGCTGGAATTTAGTCTGCTTATACCCAGACACATTCTGATAGCAAAATTGGTGTTCATTTCACCAAACCAAGCTGTCCTAAAAATCACAATTTCCTGACATCTATGGAAATAATATTTTTAATCAAAATGAGCTAAATCTAAAGGCCATAACAATACTATTCCCATCTCCACCCAATAGTACTTAATAATGTTTTCAGCCACAACATAAATTTCAAATAAGATTATTATAGCAATATTCAGAAAAATATTTAAAATTTCCAAGTGTTTTTCTTATAAGGTGTTTCTCTCATAAGAAAAATGCAATATTTCCTTTAAACATAAACCATGTGGTCTTAAAGTTCTTAACAAGAACTGAAAATAGCTGATATTAAATACACAATGATAAAAGAGTAATGGAGGCAGAAAAACAGGTGAAGATCCTTGGTTATGTGGATAAATCATGTAATTACATGATCATTGAAGGAAGATGTAAGATAGAAAACAATTTCAACTGTGCAGCATACTATTTCTTGTTTGTGAAAATATGAAAGTGAGGAAATTGCAAAGACAGGTAATGAGAAATTGTGAATGATGCAGAAGTACATGATCATGTACTACAGTAAAAAAACTCATTTTGAGTTGCAGCTTGAAATGTAAAATTTTAAGTTAACCAAATATATAATCCATTTGTAATCCTGAAGCCCTAAAATCTGTCCTGAGTCCTAAGCCCCTGAATTCAACTACTACTGTACTCAAGATACCATCCTGAAACCATCAGGTATATATGATTTTTTATGATTACTTTGGGAAATAAATTTCAAAGATAAAGCATTTTCTAAGCATTATCCACAGAAAAATACCTGAGAAATTAGTGCTGAAGCCCCAGAATGAAATTGAAATTTTCTTGGAATAAAACTTTCAACAACTTTCTAGCTTCTTTATTGTGCTTCACATTTTGCTATTCCCTCCAAACCTGTAGTTTACACTCCTTCTTTTATCACAGAAAATTCGTACTGCTCTGACTTAACTATCCTGAGTTCTGTACTCCTTACTTAGGAGCACATAAAAAGCAAGTAAAGTCAATTAGAATTTAATTGAAAGTAGAATTAATTTTATTAAAATATGCTACATAAGTTGTCTGTGCAAACTTTTTGAAGAAAAACCAACATATAAGTTGTCATTTTACTATCACTGTTAACTTCTAGAAGCACAATTCAGATCCATTTATTATAAATTGTTTTCCCAAACAGAATATGCCTTCTAATGAATCTCAATAAAAATACAAATATATTTGATTCCTAGTGCCAAAATAAATACAAATACAAATATAAAAGAAGATTCAGTTTCGCAAGTCCTTCCCAAGTTCTTGAGTCAAAATTTCTGGGAAAGATAATTGCCTGGCTTCTTTGGTAAGTAGAAACATCAAATAATAAAGAATTGATGATAGAACATCCTTAGAAATACTTGGATTAAGAAAAAGCAAAACATCATATAACATAAACACATTGAAATCTTTTTTCCCCTCTGAGATGATGTAAGTTAAAACTTATATTCATATCTAAGTAAATATCTTCTTAATACTACATAATTTTCTGATTCCTAAAACTGCATGCAAAAGCATTGTTTGGACTTCATAGTGAATGTAAAATTAACTATATAAACTTATGGGACCTTCAAGCAACATGTGAAGGAATAATATTTTGGAAATATTTTGCCTATCTGAAAAACCTAAGAACTAATTATCTGCAGATAACATGCATTTAACACAATGTTAACTGTAAGTATCTTAATATTTACAATGAGATACCCTTTCATAGCATTTATCAAAATCATTTATAAAAAGCCATTTGACAGGCTGAATTTATTCCTCCTCAATGCACACTAATATTTATCAAATAGGAAAACATATATTTATCTTATAAAATTTCCAGCTAATATCTGGATGAGATAATTTTTCCTTCATTTTCAAATAGAATAAAAATCAGTAATTAATCCAAATTTGTAATTGTTCAGTTAATACCACATAAAGAAAAAATTGTTTATTCTTATAGCCATTTCATTTCTGAGGCATAAATTATCCTTTAAATACAACAAAAAACACTGATAGAATGCATAGATTATTAGCAGGTTATCCTTGTGGTTATGACAAAAATGAAGATTGACACTTTTAAAAAGTTAAAATGTTACACATGTAATATTCATGATAAAGCTAATTTTGATCATAGATGCTTAGAACCATTAGGTAAAAAAAACTGAACAAAAGAATTTTGTTGTTACTTAATAATATTGTTCTCTAATTGAGTTGCAAAATCTCCAAAAAATGCAAAAGTGAGTCTTACTGTTACACTGTTTAAAAAATCACAGAAACAGAAATTTTATTACATATATTATGCAAAACAACATTGTCCAATAGAATTCTATAGAATGACAAGAATATTCCAAAATTTTTCAATCCCCCAGGACAGTTTAATTTCCAAGTGCCTACTGAACATATAAAGCTTAAAACTGAGAAACTGAATTTAAAATTTTAATTAATTTGTATCTGTTTAAATTTGAAAGCCACATGAGACTAGTAGTGTGAGGTTTGGGTTATTAAGCTCTCTGTATCTATTTCTTCAGTTCCAGGACTCTGGTGTTTTCAAAGGATTATAGTCAGTTAGAAAGGAAATGTACTTAAATACCTGATGAAATTCACCCTGGTGTCCCAAGATAATCCTAGACAAACATGTTAAGGCCTGGAATGGACCAAAATGAAGTGGAATCATGGCACATAGGAGGACTCTGAAAATAGAACCCCTCAAAACTAAGTGAGGCTCTTCATAGCCCCAGAGGCTTGTTCTGTACATGCAAGTTCATGATCAACAAATGGAAATGGCTTTCTTCTCCATCTACATAGTTGAATTTCTACCATACCCTAAGGGAAATCCTTGAACTTCATCTTCCATGCAAAGAGGCTGTCATGCATGGTCCCAGTGGGACTTGTTATCAGTTCTACTTCTGAATCCTTTAGGAGTTTCACTTCCTCACGTTTAATAAAGAATTACTTTTAACCTTGGCATTCTTGTCTTCACTTTTTGCTTTTAAAAAATGTTATCTTGGTAACAATTGTACCTACTCACCCAGCCTTAACTGGTAGCTCTACATAGATGTCACTTTAATCTCAACTTTCACTCCAACTGTCTCCAGAGTACTGGTCCGGGATTCCATCCAACTGCTACACATTTCAACCTGAATGCCTCATCACCAGTTCCAATTCTAGACATTTTAAATTGAACCTTTACCTCCTCCAACAACAGCAGCTATAACAAAAACCTTTCCTCTTCCATGAATGATTCTAGTTATACATAATCAAATTCCAAGCTATCTTTGACTCACTATTTCTATTCAAGTGACTAAATCAAGAACTCAGATTAAGAAAACAGCAGTTATCCTTCACTCTTGACTTAAAAATATACACCAGCATAATTTAGACATATTACTGAAATTGTCCACGTCTTAATTTCTTCACCACAAAAATGAAAGTAATCATAATAACTAAGGCTTGTAGATATTCTAAGTACTTTTTGTATATTAAAATATATAGTCATTTGAGTAATCGTGATAATAGATGGTATCACTATTTTTTTCTATAGATAAAAAACTGAAAAAATGAGCTAAATAAATTGCCAGAATCTATAACAATAAGAGGCGTGGATTCAAACTCAGTCTGGCTCCAAAACTGTAACCAACATACACACTGTCTCCCTCATAATAATATTTACCTCCTAGTTTTGTGATGAATATAAAAATAAAGTCTACCAAATACTTGTCAGTTCATTTCTATTATCATCATAAATTTTTGTATTGAAAAAATCAGAAATAACTTATCCAACATAACAGTTCCTGTGGCATTTATTCTTGAACTGCAAGTTCATGAATTATACACTGCTTTTTATTATATCACTTGATAAATTCCATCTTACTACACTGTGTAGATTTTAAGCTGTTTAAATCTAGGGGTAGCATGTAGCACTACCCTATGCTCAATAGGCATTAGTAGAATTAACATAGATCAAGGACTTTTAAATTTATTCTGGGGACCCATATTCATTTCACAATCTCTTAGAGCCTGGTCTTTTGTTATTTCGTAGTTTATGGATGTGTGCTCACTCCAACAATTCCTAATTCAGTTTTTTAAAATATTTTTGCCTGAACTCCTCCTCCCTATATTGTGATACTTCCTAACCATCCCCCTCCCCCTACTCTCTTGCTTATGTGCCTGGTCTGCTTCTGCACCTTCTGCATTCTTATGGCCCTCAGCATGGTCTCAGCTCCCAGGTATAGGCAAACTTGTCCATCCATTCTCGTTGAGGCCTCAAGACCTACACAGATATGGCATCCTTGAAGATTACACCCAAGAGACCTTGATTGCCAGTGTGGGATCATCAGCAAACAATGCTGTGTTGGAAAGTTGTTTCCATAATTGCCAAGTATGATTTTTTGTGTGAAAACAGGTTGGAGTTGATCTCTGCTACAAGAAATATTTTGATTTTTTATTTTAAAATAAGATACTCCAAATCTTCAAAAGCTAGCATGATGTGATCTTCAATATTTCTGTTTAAAATGTTAATCAAAACTAATGTGTATAATATGGACAAGTAGAGGTATGCAGAAGTATTGCATATATGAAAATGTGTGAAATGTTATATATCAAAGTGTGTATAGTTTATACTAAAACAGTTATTATTAATATTCACATGCATTCTGCTTTACTATAAACACTTATTATTTTTACAAAAATATTTTTAAAATATTTAAAAATCGGTGTAGGGACATTTTCATTACTCCTTGTTATTGTCCCCATACGATAATTTATATTAGCAACATCTGGTAGTATTTTCCATCAGTAATCTGAAAAACTAAATTTTGCTTATGTGTTTTATTTTTAAAAATCTTGGGGCCAGGGATTTAGCTCAGTGGTTGCACCATTTCCCTCGCAAGTGCAAGGTCCCGAGTTCAATCCCCAGTACCAAAAAAATAAAAAAATAAAAATAAATAAAAATCTTACCTAATGTCCAATTCTCAATGTAACCTTTTACTCTTTTCTGGCAGTGCACATCACTGATGATTTAAATGGTTGCTCTAAGGGATTCAAAATTTAAAGAGCATTATTTCCATTTTAGTTAATGCTACATCTTTCTTATGCAGCTAATATTTGCTTGTCCCTGGAGTTACGTATTATATAAAAATGCAGTATTACCTTCCAAATGCAGGGATTTTTTTTCATCATCTATCCAGAAAATAGAATACTCTGAAAACAAGCTCAGTCATTTTGTTTTTACATGGGTCTTTTAAAAAGAACAAAGTTGCTGTCTCCTTTGCAAGAAAAACAAACTTTCAGGTGGTAAGTTGCAATTAACCAAACAAATGACATATCGTCTATACATTAATAATGCAAAAAAATGCTATTAAAAAAAATGAAAACAAACTATAGCAAACTTTTATACAGTAAACATGGTTGTCATCATTGCACACTAGCATGTTGAGATATAGAATCTTCAGTTATATAATCTTCCCACGTAAAATCAAACCAGCTTGTTTGCTAAAATGAAGTAATGCTTTCAGTTGGAGTTCCAGCCAAGAGCACTGACCAAACAAGGATAATTTCAGAGGGAGCTATTGATGGTAAAACCTGCTTGTTCTTCTGTAAAGCAAAACCTTGATGAACAGAAACAAAAGAGACCCTACTACAGTTTAGGCAATCTGGAATAGGAAGGCAGGCATGAATGCACTACCTGAACAAATTTGGATGAGGAAAAACTGTATAAACAGTAAAACTTTTTAAATGAGACATTCAAAATTGTGTTGTCCTGGGAATGTAACTCAAGGGTAGAATTCTTGTCTATTACATGTGAAGCTCTAGGTTCAATCCTCATCACCACCAGGGGAAAAACATTGTATCAACACAGTTATGTTATTTCTGTGGTATCATTCTGAGAAGTTTGAAAATCAACCCTTGCTACCAGGTTATTTACTGACACTCTTATTTATGGTAGGACACCTATCTAATCTGCAGAATGAGTATCTGCCTGTTGGGACTGTCAAAACTGAGCCTGCTGAGAAGCATGACTTTCCATTGACTTAAACATTTATGTCCAACAAAAAATCTATCTATCTATCTATCTATCTATCTATCTATCTATCATCTATCTATGGTGGGTTCTTGTTGTTTATCCTTCCCTGTGGGTCATTAATTAACATTGTAATTTTGTTAGTCACAATCACTGCTTTAGTTGAGAATTTTTAAAATTGCATTTTGTCATAGATATTTCAGAGGAGTTGATGAGAAGTTGAAATGAAGTCACAAACAAAAATGTTTGGCAAGCTGAAAACGCTCATGTAGGACAGCTGGTGATAGTGTTATTAATTCTATTTTTCTGATAATTGGGGGGGCAAAGTGATGGGATGATCATCTAATATTTACACTGGAGTCTTAATGATTGAACATATTTAATGTGGGTCTGAAAACTTATTTTGTGACTAAATATTATATACATATATATATATTAATTCAGTACAGTATTTAGTTGAACTTATTATTTAGATCAGATTTCTGTCTCTTCACCTTGGAAGCACAATAACATTCCAGAATCAATAATAACAACCACCCATTAGTGAGAACATACTATGTGTCTTCCATTCTCCAGTAATTTTCAAAATGATCAGTTTCAAAGAGAGGAAACTAAGTCCTTGCTATGGCCTGAATGTGTGTGTTCACCTCCCCAAAATTCACATGTTGAAACCTAACCCCTCAAATGAAAGTACTATGAGGTGACTCTTTGGGAGGGAACCAGTTCATGAGTGTGGAAACTTCGCAAAAGGGATTAGTTCCCTTAGAAGCAGAAGAGAACCAAGTCCTTTACTCCCTCCAGTGAAGATACAGAAAGAAGACAATGTATTAACTAGGAAGCCAGTCCTCACCAAGTACTGAATCTTCTAGCTCCTTGATCTTGGATTTTCTAGCCTCCAGAAATGTATGAAACAAATTTCTCCTATCTATAAGCCCTGCAGCTCATGGTATTTTGTTATGGTAGCTCAACAGACTGACACAGACATTGAGAACTAATTAACTTTGCCTGAGATGATGAACACAGTTGTTCTCTTGCCTCACTTTCCATAATATTTTTGTGATTACTTAAACTCTTACTTTTTAGCATTATCAGACTGTACAGCCTTGAATTTTATATACAGAGCTATAAATAACTACACCCTCACTTTCCCTGCATTTTTAAATGTAAGATGTGGCAAACATATTTCTAGTCAAATTTAGGTGTGCAAGTATAATTGTGGATGACTTTTGTGTTAATTGTTTGATTGCTGAAAGCCACCTGTGATAGTTAATCTTGACTGTCAACTGGACTAGAAAGATGCCTAAGGAAATTAGTAAAACACCTTGGGTGTGCTGTCTGGGTGGGTGAGTGACCTTGGGGACTCCATAAGGTTCCATGCCCCTTCCTCTCGAGCTCTTCCTCTGCTCTCCATTTCTTGGATGCCAGGCTGCTCCACTATAAAGTGTTTGCCTTGCGCTGCTGACCATGGACTGAAATCTCCAAAACAGGAAACAAAATAAACCTCTCCTCCTTTAAGTTACAGGTATCATGTATTTCATCCCAACAAGAGAAAGCTGACTGATACAATGTAATGATGTCTAAGATTTTTGTCAGACTTTTTTACAAATGTTTTTATTGTGAGATATACATATCATTTTTTCATTTTCATAATTTTAAGCATACAGTTCAGTGGAATTAAGTACATTCTTATCATTTTGCAACTATCATCACAATTTCTCACCAGAATTTTTACAACATCCCAAAGTGAAACTTGTACTCACTAAGTAATTTTCCATTTGTCTTTTCCCTCAGTCCCTGGTAATAACTGCTATACTTTAGTCATTATGTATCTGACTCTTCTAGGTACCACATGTAATTAGAATCCTAAAATACCTATCCTCCTGTTTCTGGGAAAATTTGCTTAGCATAATATCCTCAAGGATCATCCATGCCTAAGCAATATGTTAGAATTACATTCCCTTTTAAGGCCAAATAACACCTCAGTGTATGTATATACGATATTTTTCCAAATAACAAATGGACAGTTTCTATCGTTTGGCTCTGGTGACTAATGCTGCAGTGAACTTAGATGTAGAAGTATCCTATTTTCAATGCTTTTGTGTGCATATGCCCAGAGTCAGCCTTTGGTTGCTACAATAGGATACTAGGATTGCATGTTTTAGGAACAGAATTCAGAAATTCAATTCCTTGATCCCTTAGCATAACTTCAGCATGACTTCCATCATCCAACAAGTAGTATAATCATTTTATTCTTTAAATGCATCATGTTAAATAAATTTTACTGGCTTAAATTCTTCCTGTCACTGTCTTACAACTTAGAAGTTTAGTCTCTAAATTGCATGACTATAAAAATAACTTTCATTTTAAAACAAGTTTATAACTCATCTTTCATACATAAAATGGTTGAAAAGATTTCAAATTTCAGAGAAAGGAGAAATTTTCTGATTGAAAATTAAAAATATATCTAAATTAATGATCTGCACAAATAACCACTATCATCAATTTCAATTAATAACAGCAATCTTGATTATAAACTATAACTTAAAATTTTAGATTTTTGTAATAAATTACACAATTCTCTGTAGTCAAAAATACAAAGATAAAAAATTAGTACATTTTAGGCAAAGCTTGAAATCTGAGGGTCAAAGTTAGGAAATAAGCCAAGTAAGCAATTTTACTCAAAACAAGTATAACTTTTTTCATCTAAATAAATGTTCTTTCATTCAACCATTGTGCTAAAAATTTCTTTGTTTTAAAGTAAACCTTTATGAATATGAATAATATTTCACATAATTTAATGATTTAGCATAAAAAGAGCTCACAAATCATGTAAAAATTTTATAGCATATTAATGCCATGCCAGAGAATTCAAATAGAATTCAAAATGTTAAATAGATAGTTTGCTCAAATAATTTAGTAAACACAGATATTTTCCTGGCCTATTTCCATGCAATAGGTTTAAGATTATACTTATCCAAAAATTTTGACTTATGTCCCTGTAGTTTATATGTGGTGATTCATAACATAAAATTGACGCATTTCCCTTCCATTCCAGGCTTGGTTCCAGGTAACGCAGAAAGGCAAAAGTAAATAATTCCAACATTTCTTTAATATCATTCTTTCTGTTTCTCACACGCAACTGAATTTTATTACAAAGTAATTCACAGAGTTCTTATTTATTTTATCCTTCAGTGAAATCTCAAGGTAACACCTTTCATGGATTTATATACTAGATTCCTTTTATGGAAATGTCAAAATTCTCTCTTCATTGAAGGAAAATTTCTAGCATGGGAATATACTCATATATATATATATATATATATATATATATACACACACACAAATTCTGTGACACTTGTTGGTGACACTAACATTTGTTGATCAGTAGGTGCCACATATTATGCTAAAGAATTAACATAATTCTTTTATCTACATAAAACTGTGGATGCTTGATTTTAAACTATAAAGAGAAATTCATATCTGAGACTCTTTAGATTTAGATCCTGAGATTCTTTATTCCTCATAAGAAACCCGAAATGGTGCTACCAGTATGGCTGTTATTTTTTTTTTTACAAATGATAGAACTGAGGCTCTAAGATGTTTAATATCCTGCCCAAGCTTGTGTAGTAAGCCATAAAATCAAAAAAGGACAACTTTATAAGCAATTGAATGAACTACTCCATTTCATTATAACAAGAAAGTATATGGAGAAATGTACTCTATGGGAGTTTGCTCCACTTCTGGACCCTTGCCTTTGATAACCTATTTAAGGCTACAGCTACTCAAAATATGGCCTGACCATACACAGGAGCATGACATCATTTCCGAGCTGTTAGACTTGCAGAATCCCTGGCATACTGAGTCCAAATCAACCTTTTAGTAAGATTGTCATAGAGCAGTGTGTTGTTCGTTCCTTAACTTTTGATAATAACTGATCTAAATTATCTGAATTTTGGATACTTGATGAGCATATGTAAATAAATCAATCTATATTTAAATAGGTAAAGAGAAAATAATTGTACAAGTAATAAAAAGCATAATAAATAATAATAATAATAAAGAAATAAAAAAGTTCAAGTAATTTCCCTGTGTACAGTGAGAAATAATATTTTATTTGTAATTTTGGTCCTCTATCCAGATACATGAATCCTCCACCCCCTTTGTCTCCCTACCTACCCCTTTAACATAGACATTCACTATGATTCCATCTCCACATGATTGTATCTTTGGTTTACTATTTTACTCCCTATGATACACATATGAACTGTGGTTTTCTTTATTCCTAGGAATTTAGGGCCTTAAGCATAATTCCTCACATAGCGACTTGGATCATTTTTTGCCACTAGATGGCAGTGACAGCAATTTAATAATACAAAGCAAGTGCCAGCCTGCCACAGGCACAGCAAACAATGACTCTTTGTGGGTGAGAGTTTCATGAATTGCTGGTTTTAGTATAGGGAGCAATGAATTAGCGACAAATTACAGAACACTCTCCTCTGTTGATAACTATGTTTAAATTTTGTTTCACATGCTTTTCAAGATTAAAAGCAGCCTTGTTTACATATCTCTTACCCCTCGCTATAAGAAACAGCTAATTCAGATAATTTTCACTGGTGAGAATTTGAAAGTAAACAGGTGTTTGCTAAAATAAAACACTTTGTTAGTATAACTCTCTAAATCATTTCATTATTGCAGGACTTACAAGAGATGTTTCAATTTTATCTACAAAAGACCATACATATGTAATTATTTCTAAATGCAGATACTCAAAATTTTCATGAAAAATCACCTTTTAGGTTGATAATTTCATATCTTATTAGTTTTTTTCCTAACATGTTATGAGCACCAGTAAATATCCTATAGAAGTTAAGTAATAACAGCAAGGAAGGAATGGGTTTACAGTAAAAAGATGATAGTATTTTAACACAGATAAATGAAGTTTTATTGACACTTTATTTAGTGTTTGTTACTTTTTGCATTCAGAATTTTTCAAATGGCTATTTAAAAATTTGGAAGAGAAAGAAGCTTATTAATCAAAATATAAGTTCCATTGGGGATATAATTACACAATCTCAGTGTAGTCCTGATGTGCCAAGGGATTAGCAATACATTTTACTGTTGATCACAGTGATCCTACAATTACCTATGGTAAACTCTGAAGGTGTTCAACCAGTGTTTCTCAAACTAACTGTGGTGAAAGTGATACTACTGTATATTTTCCAAATTGTCATGAATTAATACTTTTAAATTTACAATAAAAATGAATAACCAGAAAAAGTAAATTTTAAAATGCATGAAATCATCTATACTTTAGTATGTGAGTCAACAAACACAATGTAACTAAGTTAAATATATATAAAATTTTCTGAATTCCTACTTCAATTTTTGTACTTACATGTTTTCTGCTTGGTCTCAGACAGTTCTCAGAAGAGTCTAAATGGCACTGCTTCCAAGTAGAGTGGAGCTATACCTCGCTAGAGAAGTAAGCTGGGTTCTCCAACCCAGAAGTAAGTTGGTTCTACCAACTCACACGTACTGAAAACCAGTAACACTCAGCAAAGTTTTACTTGGAGAGGTATAACTTGAAGTCGAACTTAGAATTTCTTGATTAATTTAGCAAAGAGAAATTTTTATTAATTTTTATTTGGTTACATTGGCTGTCTTGAATGTAGTTGGTTTATATTTAGGTGGTATGTATCACAAAGAATACTTATATTTCAATCCTGGTTTTACATGAAGCACAAACTGGGAGCCTGCAATTAAATTCTCCCAGGAACAGAGGCTGATTTTTATCTCCCAGCTGGGACTCATGCAAGTCCTCGCCTGCTGGAGAGAGAGCATTGTCTTTTGCCACTACTTTACTTCCTTCTCTGAATTTACCTCACCCTTCAACTGCACTTTTTCCAAACCCTCCCCCCAAGTTTGTACAGATAACCAAGACCAGATCTAGAGATTATTTTAAAAAATAAACTTATACTATATAAGAAAGAAAAGCACAATCTCTGCTTGCACAATCTAACAACCTCTAGCCATTAATGGAGCTATGCACACCCAGCTGGCAGCTGGATGAAAGATCAAACAAACAGCTTTCTGTGGTGGCATCTTTGAGAAGGTACTTCAGTACACAGACAATGGAAAACAGGCCTGAATTTACATTTCTGTTGTGTCTAAGATCTCAGTTCTTTGGCCTTTGTCACAAAGACTAATTTTCAAAAAGCCAGTTATTTAATTTCAAGATCATTCCGTAAAAATATATTAGAAAAGTGTATTATACAAATATTGATGGATATTTTTAAGGTGTTTGACATATGTCTAACTTTTGCAACAGAAATTTTACATCTAAAATCCAAAAGAAGCTCAGTGTCAACTTTTATCAGTTGATTACCCATAATTATTCTGAGAAAAGCCTGAATTTTAGCATTAGATTATTTCAGATTTGACATTAGATATACAAATGCATTTAAAATTATACTGGAAATGTCTATTAAAGCACAAATACACAGAAAGTCATTTTATATTTCAGGACATTACAAACCTTTTATGCATTTCAATATATTTTCTAAGTTTTTCTTCTAAGTTAATGAACAAAATAGAGACTATGTTGAAATTACTCAATTTGTTTATGCAACAGACAGCTGAATATACCAAAGTTTCAACATAAACTTAGTTGTCAAAATAAAATACAAAACTGTAATACTTTATCTGAACAAATATTTGCCATTTAGCTTGCTGGTAATTGTTATCAAAGCTGTATTTTAGCCAAGTGTGATGGCACGTGCCTGTGATCCCAGCACTCTGGGAGTTTGAAGCAGGAGGATCTCAAGTTTGAGCCCACCCTGGGAAACTTAGCAAGACCTCACCTGAAAATTTAAAAATTAGAAAAAGGGCTGAGGATATAGTTCATTGGAAAGCTCCATCCTCAGGGCCACCAGAACAAACAACAAACAAAAATCTTCTATGTTTAGAAAAATCAATCAGCATTTGAAACCTAAGGGATCCACTGATGGGTACAGCCACCCCATGGTCCAATCACCTCTCCAAGAGTCCACTCTCTCTCCAAGAGAGGCAATAGGAATTAGCAGGCATACAAACGATGAAAACAAAACCATAACAAAAGTCTGGATATGGTGGTGCATTCCTTAATCTCAAAACTCTGAGAGGCTGAGGCAGGAAGATTACAAGTTCAAATCCTATCTGGGAAATGTATTGTCTCAGGGAGACCCTGTACAAAATAAAACAACAAAGCACTACTAGCTTCGTACCATATAAACCTTTTTTAAAGAAATCTTTCGCAAATGGGAAGGAGGCCAAGAGATGGAAAGAAGGGAAGAGGGGCGGGGAGGAGATGAAAAAAGAACTGAGATGTGTTATGTGTAAGTACCAACTCTGCACGGGGAATCTGATCACTGGGCACTGCAAACATGTACAGGGCTTAGATAAAGAAACTAAGGAAGCAATTAGTTGAAGAAAAGTTGACAAAAAGAACCATATTCCAAGTTTTTTTACTACTCACTCCCAAACTAACATTTCATGATTGTATGACTGACTACATATTTTAATAATGTACATTATTGAATATGTGTGTATGTGTGTGTGCTTAGAGAGATATTGCCTACAAAGTCTTCAGATTTCTCAAAATAACCATATATTTATATGATTTTTAAGTTTGACATACCTATTTTCATGTGCTAAGCCATGAGTTTCAAAGAGTAATGATAATATACATAGTTGTGTATATGCGTATGTAGTCTACTTCAATTAGGGTTGAGCATTTAAAAAAATACAAACGACAATAGTACACTGACCACATTTCAAATGAAGGATGATTTGTACTGGGAAAAGTACATTTTACATGAATGTATGCATTTGAGGACAAAATTAAATAAGTTTATAAAACAAATGGGCACATTAGAGGACATAATAAATGAGGGAGAAAAAGCTTGGTAAAGACTTAATGTTTAAATAGAAATAATGCAAACAGGTTTATCTTAGCTGTTGTTTTAAATTAGGTTTTTAATTATAAGTTATGCAGCATTTTTAAATGAATAAAATATTGAGTGTTAGGCATAGTCTTCCTTAACAACTCTGTGTAGTATGGAGTTTCCTAAAATGCTGACTTTAGCAAAGAGAAAAAGATCCTATTGGGAAAACATTTGAGGGAACCATCATTTTTCCTAGAGGAATCAATTATGACTCTGGATAGTGATCATAATAATGACAAAGAGGAACAGGTTAATAGTCAGCATTTCAAGTTTGGTGTGGTGGGCCCTCTGGGAAGCTGAAGCGGGGTGGGGGGTGGGGGTACATGTTTGAGCCCAGCCTGGACAACTGAGGGCCTCAGAGATACTCGGTCTTATAATGTAAACTAAAGAAAGTGTAGTGTGTAGCTCAGTGTGCAAAGGTCTTGGGTTCAATCACCAGTATCAAAACAAAGCATTTCTTAGAACTTAGCGTATGACAAAATTGTTATAAAGTTTCTATTGTAAGAATGAAATAAATTATGAATCAGACACTATGGCATTCATATCATTTTATGTAAAAGTACCTAATACACACAAGTGTACTCTTATGAAGGACTGCACAAAGAGCTTAACTAAATTTCCAACTTGCTCTTGGACTATATAGCATAGTGACCTCTACAAAATGTAAACCAATTAACATCCTTGATCAAAATCCTCCACCGGCTTTCAATCTGGCTTAGAAAATAAATTCAGACATGGCCAATTCTTGACATGGCCAATAAGTTCCAACAAGGCTTTGGCCCATCACACTGGCTCTTTGACATTGCTCAAATATGCCACATTGGCCCTTCCAAGAGGATCTTGTACATAGTGAATGTTTAAGAAATATTTAAAGATTAAATGGGATCATTTCTGTCAACTTTCTCTTCACACTTTAGTTGGGCTAAATCTTGCCTGATCCATATTGCTTACATGGTATCTAGGATCAATGCTAGCATACACACACATAGTACACACAACATATTCACACATACAAAGACTTAAAAATTTAACTTGAAAGGTTTCTGAAAAGCATAATCTAATTATACTATTGTGTTAAGATTCAAGTTTTGTAAAAGAAAGATGTTTTTCTTATGTAAAATTTAAGAAGGCAAAGGGCAAATGCATCTATATGATAGGTTTAGTACATCAAAATAATTTACAAAATATATATGTATATACCATGCTAAATGTCAACATATTAGTGTTTTAAATATGTAATGGATGAGTATATATGATGTATATTACAATATATTAATATATTTTATACAATACGTATCTACAGCCTGATGATAACCTACACCATTCTAAACAAAATTACTGATAGCTTTTATTAAGAATATTATTTATTCTCAGACAGGAATCTATTATGTTTATTTTCCTTGAGCCTTGTTCATTTGGATAAGTCCATGGCTTACTTTCTTTTCACTCTCATCATTATAATCAAACCTAATCTACAAAAACTCCTGAATACTTTATAAGCTTTGGGTGGAAGATTACAAAATCCGTTCTGTAACTCATTCCTTTCCACTCAAACACATGGTTTTGTCATCCATTTTTTTCCCCATGAAGAGTAAACTGTGTCTGAGCAGTGCAATTTTGCATGATAGCTAAGCAGTGTGCATTCTGTAATACAAATGAAAGACATTTTTTGGAGATGGATAACATGAGATCACTCACAGTTCAGTAAAAGGATATTGCCAGCTGAATTACAAATTACTTCATAAATCTTAATTTCCTGCTTTTCCAAAGGCATAAGAGTCATTTTTGTGTGGCTATCAGATCTGTAGTTACAATATCACTAAGATTTGCATTTCATGGTAATATCAATACTCCTGCTTTAGGTGAAAGACAATGAATACACATATAATTAACAATACTCATGTTCTTTACTTGAAAGTTAGTGTGCTATATTAACCTGAAAAGAGGTCGATGACATACAAGCTAAAGAGCCACCCATGAAAGCAAACACATGCCTTCCTCTCTGACAAAAGTGAGGCACAAATATAGGTCTGAGTTTTTGTACTTTGAGGAGTTCATGTTAAGTGAGGTAGAGGGGCTGCCTCGGGAAGGAGGGTGAGAAAAGGGGGTTGATTAGTAACTCTCCCTTTATGTGTATCTGTTTTGAGTTTTGTAAAGTACTACTTTTACAATTATAATTCTATGTAATTACATACATGTAAATATTTATACATACTTATATAATTTACTTATATATGTTTACATGATTAACTTGAGTGTATTCTGAATTATATTTTATATAATGTAGTTATATAACTATAACATATGTAATGATATATTATTATATTTTTGTATAATCTCTGTGTGTAATGCACATGCATGCATATACCTAAATTCACCAATCAAACAGTGCTTTTCTCTTTTACTTTTGAGGCTATCATTAAGTACACAATTGAATCAGCTGTCCTAGCATAAGAAGTGCTACAAATTGGTATATATTTTAATATCACCAGAGAACATAAATCTACTTTAATAACTTAGTACTTTATGAAATTACTAGTTAATAATTTAGCCAAAACATATATCTAAACATTTTTAATGAGTAAGAAAAAGTACACTACTTCTACTTATCTTGATATGTGTATATTTCAGAAGAAAATTTATGAGTGATTACATTTTTCTATAAATAGTAAACACATTAGGAGTTATGGGTGTAAAGAGCAATGGTAATTTGTGAAAATTTGATGTGAGTATTAAATCTAACAGAGGTTGTCTACCTACAATATATAAAGAAAGGGTTACTATCATACCTACTTCATTCAGCTTCATAAGTAGATCTTCTCTGACAAAAGTTTTCATCCAGCATAAATGTTATTATTTTAGCACAGCAGAAACAAAATATATCATGTTATGATGCTAATACTGAATTTGTATGCATTTGTACCAAAAGGGAAAAAATCTTTAAAACAAAAGAACATTGAATTGGAAAGAAAATAATTTTGTTAACTTTTCTCAAAATAAGAGTGTACTACAGCGTGTCAAATCCAAAAATCATTAACTAGAAAAGTAGTGTTAAAAACATTTTGGCTTCACATAAAAATGTACTCTGAGGTCTAGGTGTTCTGCTATGATTCTGTGCCTATTCTAGCATACAAAATTAGAATGGGAGAAAATCAGCCAATAGGGGATATTGTAGTATAACATTCAAAAAATGTCTTTCAAATAATTAAGACTTACTGTTATTTCAGTCTTTCCTTTACAATTTCATTTTTAATGATCCTGAAAAGAAATAAATAAATCAATATATGATCGTCTTTAAAGATATCCATGAAATAACATACATCCCAAGTGTTCACGTTTATTCTCAAAAATATATATTAAAACTAAAATATCCTTATTCAAACAGTTGAAAGGGTTTTAAACTTTCACCTTAAAGTCAAACAGTTGATACTAACTTTCCTAATAAAAGTAGTCATCTTCTTGGATGTCCTGAAAAAGGAATAATCAATTCAAGTTATTGCAAGTCTGCTGCCTAACTTTGGAAATATGTAAATTCTAGATGTCAAAATTAACAAGAATCAAAGTTAATTAAAATATTTAAATAGCTACAGCCACACTTAAGTTTCTAATAAGTCAAATTATACCGTTGCTAGTTTTAGTTTGCAAAATATCAGTGGTTTAAAGACAAAATATTGTCCTATGAGTGAACATATGAATGAATTTGTTTACGATCTATACTTTTTTTTTTTTTTTTTTTTTTTCCTTTGGTACTGGGGATCGAACTCGGGTCCTTGTTCTTGCAAGGCAGGCGGCGGAACCACTGAGCTAAATCCCCGGCCCAATCTATACATTTTTAAACACTTTTTCAAATCACCACAATGTTAATGAAATGCCATTTTAAATACAATATTATTTTAGATGTAATTTAAATATATCATAAAAGTCTAATGTCTAAAATTATATTTCAGACACTATTTTAAGTTCCTTAGAAATGTTTTAAAATAAGTCATTTAATATATTATAATTTATTTCTTAACTAATCTTATTTATTGTCATAACCATCTAGAAATTATTTGTCTATAACAGGAACTAAATGAATTTGAAATGAGGTGAAGATTTTCAAGAACATATGTTTATTGATGGGGTTTTACAAATCATATTCCAACTCTGTCAGAGGCTGTAAATATTAACAAAATGATTGATGAGCTAGTCCAGTTTTTGAGACAGGAGAATTTTAATGTCAGCAGTAGAAAGAATGTTTTCCTCTGTTGACCTAGTTCATAGTTGGCAAAATATTTGGAAACTAAAACATTAAGGAGAGCTAGTCTCCTTTCCAGACCATGAATATGCAGAAAGAGGAAAACAGCATTGAAAATTACAATCCAATATTTTAAGATTTTTATTTTGAGCTGACAGTAGATATTTTTGGTTTAAAAATCCTACATAATATTTAAATAGTTAAATTCTATATATTATATATTACATATTGTATTATATTGGTTTAAAGAATGAATATTTATTGTTCAGTTTAAGTGAAGTGAACTATTTAAATACTGAGAATAAAGTCCAGTAAAGTTAAAAATCAAGTACAAAGACATCTGCATTTGTTAAATAAAAAATGTAAACTTCTGGTCAGTTGTACAGGTCTTACATCCTTAATGGAACATAAGAGAAAATAAGCAAAAATTCTTAATTAGTTGTTAGAGCTTGCAACTAACTTTCAAGTGTGTCACCAAGTAAAGTCCATAATACAGTAGTTTAATGTTTGTCTACACACTGGAAAAATTAGAGAAGATTTCCTTATCAGAGATCCACAGTGCATGTCAGTTAAAATTTACATTTTTTAAAAATTTGTGGTCTGCATTCCAAAGGCAATTGTGGTGGCAATTGCTTCAAATTTCCAAATATTGTCCTGTAAAACTATAAGGGAGCCAAGTAACTTACAAAGTCTTACAAATAATTTTTCATTGATGAAACAAGTAATGATTGGGTAAAAATACTGGGCAATCACTTCTGAATTGTGTGACCAAAGTATAAGAAATCCCAGGGTAAAGCTTGAGAGTCTTACATTTTTGAAGTGTCATCTTAGACCTAGAATTCACTTGACTTGTTATCCCTCCTCAGTGTAGCAGGAGGGTTCTTCAGTTGTTACTATTAACAAGTCATTGCATTTGCTCTGCCTGAAACCTTCCCTTCAAGGTACAAACAGAGTGGCATCCCTAAATGACAAAGAACAGAAACTATTCTAATTTATTGGCACAGGTTTGATGTTGTACCTGTCTATTAGTAAAAGTTTGTACATTTGCAGAAATCAGTTTGTAACTTTAAAAAAAACTCTTGTGGCAATGTTATATGACATAAGACATATAACTCCTACCAACTGTTTATTGCCAACAGTCGAAATAGAGAAAAAAATCCCTAATTTGTTGAAGGAACTGAACAGCTTAGTTTAATCCACAATATCAGTCTATCAGTTAGGAGGTAACTCAGGGTCAGCTTACTCAGTTTTGCTGCAGAAGGTAATGACTACTCAGGACGCTTTAGATTATGCAGCAGACAGAACCAATGGTCTTAAAATTGCAAAGGGGGGCCGGGATTTAGCTCACTGGTTCCACCACCTGCCTCTCAAGTGCAAGGCCTTGAGTTTGATCCCCATTACAAAAAAGGAAAAATTGCAAAGGGGCAGTTCTTTCTGACACTAACTGTCAGTTACAAATGGCACAGGGGCTTTGCTAATAATCATCACACCTCAGGTAAGCAGTATAACACGCAACTTCTAACTCAAATGTGGAGAAATTTGCAAGTGAGATCAAGAAACACTGTCAGTTAAATGCTGTGTCCTAACCAAATGTGATGGACTGAGTGCTGTAATCCCAGCACTCTGGGAGGTTAGGCAGGAGGACTGCAAGTTCAAAACTCAACCTGTACCACTTACTGACACCTTGTTTCAAAATAAAAAATAAAAAGTGCAAGGGATGTAGTTTGGTGCAAAGACCCTGGATTCAGCCCCCAGTACAACAACTGCAACGAAAGTTCTGTCATCACCACAAAGCATATTGGCCACAACTACTTTTTTGACTGCATCTAAATCATAAGAGGACTAGGAAAACAGAGTACAATTGTGTCACTGTGCCCAGAACAAAGGAGAATCATACTTACGTGCTGTTTAAGTGGCTGTAGCAATTTAGTATCTGTGTTTTCAACAATATATTCTAAAGTTATATTATTTTCCATAATTATGGTTTTCCATAAAAATAATAATTAAATCTATTCTAATCCAAACACTGTATAATATGAGCAGGCAAATTTATATATAAAATGATTTAAGCAATCATTAAAATTTTTGCAATAGGAAACCTTACAAAAGGATAGGAAGATAATCCTATTTATATTTACATAACATAACACAAGTGGCCAAAGCTTTATGTACATAGGAATGATAATGAGTCATTTTAATAATGAGTTAAAATGAAAATTTCTGGACCCTGGGATTCATATTATGATTTACGATATCTGATACTTGTGTGCGGGAACATACATTTTTTTAATGTATCCCTCTAATTCTGAGGCAGCTAATTCCTGAATCCTGGGATCATTCTGAAACCTGTGACTGGTTGGCTCTAACAAAGAAGAACCAAAAGCATAAAATTGAACTGGAGTAGAATTCCAGTCAATGTAGTTTATACAAGTTATTGAAATTATGTTATTTTAAAATGCATCAAAAGAACATTGGACTCAGTAGTCTCAAACATGGAATAGCATTGCAGTGACATTGCCTTTCTATTCTACACAAAAACCTTGAAAAGCTGATATGAAACTGATCCTTACTTAAATAATGTAGAGCAGAGGCATAATATTGTCTTTATAGATGGCTCCCAATTTCGTATCACTAATCCAGACTTCTTTACTGAATGCCAGATTCATACATCTAACTTCCTACTCAGTATCTCCACTTGGGTAGACCTAGGATAGGTCCATCTTCATCTATCCTGAATCTGATTCTTGACATTTTTCCTCTAAACCTCCCCTTCAGATATCATCCCCATCTTTTTTTTCTGCAAAATGATTTATTATTCCAGGAAGAGATGCCCCCTGGTGGGGGGCTCACATCCCAATAAATAAATGTCTGTCAATAAATAAAAGTGGTCCATAAATAATGCTCCCTAGCTGTGGACTAAGGCTCAGGCTTATCTCGGAGAGGGTGTAAGAAACAGTAAGGATAGGTTACCCCCAACTCCAGGAAAGATGGTCCCTGATTCCCTGGAGGATTCAGCCCAGAGCCTCCCAATGAGGCACCAAAGGGACAGGGAGGGCCACAAAGGCAAGAAGTAGAACCTTAATAGGCACAGGCCTCAGGGCTTGGGATACAGCTGTGCTACAAATTGGGGCCTAGGCTGGACTGTGGTCCCGGAGCAGGCGCACAGCATAGCGGAGTCACTGTCACAGATCTGGGGAGCAGCCCAGCTGCTGGAGATGGGAAGCGAGGTAAGTACAAACACTACGATTTCAGACCACATAAGTCACAAGGAGGGCCACTGAGGATCAGCTTGGTGTGGTCCTCATAGAAGTTCACTTGGACAGTGCTGTCACTGAACATCATGAGCAGTGCCTGATTGGTCTTGACCCACTGCAGCAGCAAGGGTCGGGCAGGCACCTCTACCTCTTCCAAACTGGGCAGACCTCCACTTATCATGAGATGCTGCTCCATGTAAGAGACAAAATACCATAGGATGCCCAGCTGAGGCTTCAGAGCCTGGGGCACAGCACTCCGGAGAGGGAAAAGTGTTTTGTGCTGGTGGGGTTTAGTGCATTGTCTTTCTGTTGGCTGACAGGGCCTTGTGTGTGCCATCATTGAAGAGCACAGCTACATGGCAGCTGGACGGTTGATAACCCAAAGCTGAACTTGTTAGAGCAGTCAACTCATTTGCTGACCCACACCAGAAGCTCTGGGGCAGGGTTCTGTTCCACTGGGGGCAGGAAGGCCACACAGTTTCTCAGAGCACAGAGGGCTGACTCTACCACTGTGGCCACAGTCAGGGCTTCTTCAAGACCATCTCCACTGCTGGCCAGCATCCCACAGGGTGAGCTATCTTCAGTTGCTGTCTCTACCAGGCTCACAGGGGTTGGACCAGAAGCTGCTGGTACCTGGGCCTGGTGCCCTGATGGCCAAGGGGTGTGCGCATGAGGCCGTTCACCAAACAGGACACCTCCTCCTTCTCCTTAGGATGGTTCTTATCCTTGTTCTTCTTCCTGCCAAAAAGGCTCTTAGTAACTTGGGCAAACACACTCCTTGCTGGATTTGGAGGTGTCAGGTCGGGGACTGTTACACAGCTGCTGACAGGGAGCCTGTTGGGGGTGTAGCCCTTAGTAAAGAAGTCATGGCACAGGATTTGGTCAATAGAGGGGTGGTCTCGGGGCGAGGCTGGGAGGATGGCAGCTAGGAGCTGCTGGGCAGGCAGTGAGAGGTGGGCAGGCAGCTGTAGCAGACCTGCTTGATGCAGCAGTAGGACTCCTTCAGGTTTGCTATCTCAAAGGGGGGGCTCCCACAGAGCAGCGTGTACATGACACGGCCCAGTGACCACACATCTGCCTCAGGGTCATGGCCCTGACTCAGCAGCACTTCTGGAACCACATACTTGGGGGTGCCACTGATGGTCTTCTTCCTCTGCTGCAGGGGCGCTAACCGAGCTGCGAGCCCAAAGTCCCAAACCTTCAGTTCCATGTTCTCGGTGACGAAAACATTTCCCAGCTTGAGGTCCCTGTGCAAGATGCCCCGCTGGTGCAAGTACTTGAGGCCAGAAAGGATCTGGCGCAGGTAGTAGTGCACCTCTGGTTCCAACAGGATATGTCGGGCCTTCCAGATGTGGGCCAGGGACTTTCGGCTGCAGAGCTCCAGGAAAATGTATATGCTGTCAGCATCCTCAAAGTGGTGTGAAAAACGAACGATATGGCGATTCTGTAGGTCTCTGTGCAGCTCAATCTCGTTGATGATCTTCTCGCGTCCATGCGGCTCTGCGGGATGACTTTGCCTGAGTAGGCGCTGCGGGTCTCCGCGTCAGTAGCCTCGTAGTAGTGGGCAAAACCTCCCTTGCCCAACAAGTGGCCTTTGAAGTAGGTGCGACCGCTGAGCCGGTCTGTGATGGGGCGCCAGGGATCCCGCACAGGTGGCCCAGCCAGCGTCTCCACCTCAGGTCTGGGCAGGGCACTCGGAGGGCCCCAGGGACCGCGGGGATGCAGGCGGGACCGCCGCATGCGGGAAGGCATGGGGAGTCAGGAAGCCAGCCAGCGGGGTCCACGCAGGCCGCATCTCCCCGGTTCTGCCAGGCCCTGGTGGCCCGTGGCGCTGCCTGGCTTTGCTACTGGGCCTCATCTCCATCTTTATCAAAACAAACATTCTTTTAATTACTCAGGCCAAAACTTGGAAACCATGCTTGATTCATGTTTTTCTTTACTGTTTGATTTAGAATTGTTTTCACATCTATTTTCTAAATCACTCAGCAAAGCCTGTGCTTCCTTTGAAGGTTCGTTCCAGAGGCTGCCCAGTTCCTGCCATCTCTCTCACTACCAGCCCGGTCTCACCATCACCAGCTCTCATATGGACCCCTGTAAACACTTCCTGAGCAATGGTGATGAATGTTCATCTAAACTTCATTTTTAAATAATAAATAAATATTACAATGCTTCAAACAATGAAAAGGAAGAAAGGGAAAGGAAGGAGAAAGGGAGAAATTAGGAAGGAAGAAGAAAAGCCAGCAAATAAGAAAGTAAGAAGAAGGATGAGGAAGAAAAAGGCAACATGGAAGAAAGGAAGAACGGAGAGGGGGAAACAGAGAAGAAATCCCCCTTTGGCAGCATCTGCACACTTCCACTACTGCTACTTTCCAGTGGCAAAACAGCAGGGTCCTGGCAAAGAAAAGTATAATGGCTTCTGGTGAGCTGAGAAGAGCGGGTTCCAGCATAACACTGCTTCTTCCTTCCTTCACTCCCGTGCACACAACAGCAAGAGATGCTTGAATTTTCTGCTGCCACTCCTCTGCCCAGAGCCTGCTAAGATGACCCACACTGCACTCAGAGTAAGATATCAAATCTTTTTTTCCGGTACTAAAAGTTGAATGCAGGCCCTTCTTCCTGAGCTACATCCCCAGCCTTTTTTCTTTTTCCTCTTCCTTTTTTTTTCTTTGAGACAGGGTCTCCCTATGTCACTATGTTGCCCAGGCTAGGCCCAACTTGTCATCCTCCTGCCTCACCGCCCAGATTGCTGAGGTTAGACCAATGCACCAGCATGCCTAGCTAAGACCTCAAATCGTAACCTGAACCTCACAGCTAGCACAAATGGTGTCCAAGCCTTTGTTCTCTAATTCACCGATCTCATCACCTGTCATGCTCACCTGCCTCACTGCACTTCTGCCACCCTTACTTCTTCACTGCTCTTAAACATACCAAGCATTTCCCTACCAATTCCCCTGCTCAGGCCACTTTTCCCCTAGACAAGTGCTTGAAGCTCTCCCAGCCTTTGTATAAAGAGCACCTACTCAGGAAAGCCTGCCTGAATGTCTGACATAAAAAGGCAAAATGAGCCTTACTCTAATCCTTCAGCTTACTTTAGTTTCCCTTAGAGCACATTTCATCACTTGACATTTATACACATAGTTACTTATTCCTATCAATTTGTGTAGCATTTGTCTCTTTCAGGACACACGTAATGGTTCACAGCTATGTCATCAATGTACCTGACAGTGCTAGTCACATAATGAAGTAATAAAATCTTATTGACCAAAGAGTCATAAAATATATAAGCAAATAAATGAAGGGGGTAATTCCAAGTAATGAAAAGGAAACAAATAAAGGAAAGTGGTGAGTTATCCCATGATGGGAAGAGTAGTGGCCAGCCAGTAACTGGTGATATGTCTAGAGGTGATATCTAAACTGAGATCAGAATGACAGGCAATTTCCATTAGTGTAGTATGACATGAATAAAAATTCATTATAGGATAAAAGTGAAGCAGTAATATTGTGAATGATTTTAAGGATTTACAAAAGAACTAGGGAGGAACCAGTTCCCATATGGCCTTTGTCCCCAGCCAACTAGACACTCATTGAGTCTGTGCCATGGCCCTGGCCACTCACGAAGTCCAGGCCTATCTATGTTTTGTTTCCTCCTGGCACCAGAGAGCACAGGTGTTGACCAATCAACCAACCTGATCAAGGATAGGTCAGTGCTGTGGGAGAGAAGGTAAGCCCCAGAATGAAATAATAGACCTGCTCAGAAGCACAAGCCCCAAGAAATGCCCACAGCTACTTAAACTACAAAAACACACACACTGGGGTTTTACTCCAAAAGTGATACCTTTGTGATAAGTTATAGAGTTGGAGAAGAAACCAGTGCAGTACCCGCCATGTTGCCAGAGTGTTCAATTAGTCTCCATTTTGGGAAGGGGCTCTGTAAGACAAACCACAGCACAAGTAAAGAAAAACTCTGCTTTAAGCTTTTCAGTGTTACTTCCTCACAGTGAGAGACAGCCATGGATAGGGTGCAGGCTAAACACAGATGCCCTGAAAAGCTTAATCTCAGATCAGGAAGGACAAGAGCCCGGCCCTTCATTGGTAGAAACAGGCCCTGTGGGTGTGGCTTTCAGAGGTCATTCTATCTAAAAGTGTTGGCACCAGCCAAGCTGACTGCTTGAACCTTTCCCCCCAAGACCTATATCCAGCAGAGGGGAAAAGGCTGATTGCTTTTCCCATCAACCAATGTCAGTAAGGACAGGTCTCAGCTTGAATGGCTGCCACAGTCTGGCGGGTAGGGACAGAGGAGTCCCTGGAGGAGGGAGAGCACCTCACAAACTCACAGACTCTAAAGCTAAGCAGAGAAAATTGTGACTTGCTTGATTCCAATACTGTAGATCCCCCCTCCCAAAAAAAGGACTAAGTCAGAAAAACAGAGAAATTTTTTATCAACTCAATTTTTTTCTTTCTTTTATTTTCATTGGTATTTTTGATGTTGAGACTTTTTCTCTTTTCTTTTTTGTTTCCTCTTTCTAACTTTTCCCCCTTCTAATTTGTCTACTTTTTCTTTATTTTGTTCTCTTTTATCTTCTTTTTCCTTCTTGTTCTTTTCTGTTACTGTTTTCCCCTTTCATTTTTTTTCTCTTTCTCATGTCCTATTGATTGTTTCAAATTTTACTTTTCTCAAGTTCCCCATCTCTTTTATCTTTACTAGTTCAACCATTAATCTTTTGTTAACTCAATGCTATTTCTGTTGAACACTGTTCTATTTCTAGTTCCATTAGTAGGTATATTAAAATTCTAGACCTTTTTTCTATGGTACATTAGTGGTTCTTAGTGTATATCAATATCCAGTTTGTCTTTGATGCTATTATTGTTCCTGATTTTATTACTATAGCCAAGGTGATATAGTTTTTGCTATTAATTGATTTTCTCTGTATGCTAATACCTGGATTCCCTTCGTGCCATTAATAATATCATGGCCCATTCCTAGAAGAGTGGGTACTGAAGAAAATACACTGCAGCCTCCCCTCCCAAACAAATGGAGGTAGGGGGATCCTAGGACACAAGCAAAGGCCTAGAGTTAGCCATGCCTAAAGTGCATCATTGAAAAGTAGACAATGACTATAAAGAGTTCTCTATATTAGCAACTTAGTCTTCCACTATAATCAACCCATAATCCTCAGCCCCCAAAAATAAAACAAACAACAAAAAACTAGAAACATTAAAACATTCAAATATCCCAACTCCCTCAAAGCTGATCCATGGGTCAGTGGGGCAGAGGAAATTAAAAGCCACACAGCCAAATTATTCAAAAGAATAGCAGAAAAAATAAAAAAAATAGATCAATGAGATACTTTTCAAATTCAAAGAAGATATCACTAATGAACAAAACAATCAGTGAATCTACAGAAGACACTAATAAAAAGCTTGCTGACATAAAAAATGATACAAAACATGAATGTCCAGTACAGAAAAGAATTAAAGTCCATGCAAAAGTACCAAACACAAGTTCAGATTAAAAACTCTTTTGAAAGTATGGGCAGAAGTGACTGATGAGAGGACAAAGTATTAGAACTAGAACACAGGGCTGTAATTGGTGACCAACTATTGAGATACCTTAAAAGCAACAATAGAACATTAAAAATGGATCCAATAGCTACTGGATGACACAGACTAAGATTAACTGGAATTTGTGAAAAATCAGAAGACATCACAAATACCATAAAAAAACTTTATACAGAAATAACAGCAGAAAATTTTCCAAATATGAAAAAAGAATTTAACATATAAGTGAGGCATATAGAACCCCAAATAGTCATGATCAGAAAGGAACTTCACAACACAACACAGTCAAAATCCAGAAATCCAACACAACAAAAATCTTAAAAGCAGTTAGAGAAAAGCAATAAATCACTTATAAAGGAAAACCCATTAGAATTATAGCAGATTTAAAATAAATGTTAAAAGGACAGGAGATGTTGGAGTGAAGTGTTTCCAGCCTTAAAACAAAGCAACTTCAAGCTCAGCATGATATATCTTGCAACACTATCTTTCAAAATTGATGGAGAAATAAGATATTTTTATAATAAAGAGCTCCTAAAGAAATTCATGACCAATAAACCAGCACTTCAAAAACTTTGCAAGAATATTCTAGAAAGAGACAATGAAGTTAACAATGCGAAAAACTCCAATAGAATGAATAAACCAGACAGAATGAGTGTTAAGTAGAAGAAAACAAAAGGGAATCAACAACAGGGAAATAATGCAATGAGGAGGATAAGTCAGTAACTATCATTAATACCTTTCAATGTGAATGGTCTCAGTTCTCAAATCAAAAGACACAGATTGCCAGAATGGATTAGGAAAAAAAATCCTACAATAAGTTGTATAAAAGAAACACATCTAACCTGAAAAAAATTTCATAGACTAAAAATGAAAAGATAGAAAATAATATTCCATGCAACAGGAAGTTGAAAACAAGCAGAAGTAGCTGTCCTATTTTCAGACAAAGCATACTGTGAGTCAAAACTGATCAAAACATGAAAAGAAGGTCATTTTATACTGATTAAGTGAAAAATTTAACAAGAACCGATAACAATTATAAACATATTTGCACCGGACAATGGTGTACCCAACATCATAATGCAAAAGAACTAGTAAAAACAAATCAAATGTTCAATGAATACTCAAGAATATTAACACTGAGTCTTAAAACAATGGAGCAAAAAGATGACATTTCATTTGAAGGAGATAGCAAAGAGGAAAATGGCTCATCCCATTCTACTTCTTTAAAATACTATGATGATTTTACTTTTTTTCTTTCATTAAGTTTATTGGTACATTTTGGGTATACAATACAGTTACATTCATCATTGGGATCTTGTGTCTTTACATGATGCATCTTGGCTCTTATTTTTCCCCATTCCCCTGCCCTCCCTTCACCCCCTCCACCATTGTTCCCTATTTACAAAGACTTTGTTTCCATTTTTTTCCTTTTCTCATATTTTTCCCTTCTTTTCTTTCCCCTACCCCTCCCACTTCCCCTACCCTTTTAATTAAAGCAAAATTGAGTAGTCTGATGGGAGTAAATGACAATGCAATCATTTTTTCTGAGAAAAAGAATGCAAATGCGAATACAAAGTAATGTACAAACACAATAGTTGGCATCCATCTGTAAAATGAAGTATCGAGAAATGCTTATTTCAAAACATTTTAATATTAGGGGGCCCTATATACACACTTAAACATATGCAATAGCTAAGTAAAATGATTTTATGTTCAACAGAAATCTAAAGTTTGTTCTATGCTAATTAAAAGAAGTTGCTTTCAGTGTGCTTATGTTATAAATAATAAATGCTAATTTTTGGAAAGCAGGGCAATATGGAGCCTAAACATGGGTTTTAATAATCAAATGCAAAACTTTTCCTTTAGATAAAACAAAAAATAAGAGTGAGAAGGTCATACCTTCAAAAAGGAGAGAATATTTTTATTTTGCATTTTTTAATGTTCAGATAAAGGATTTTTTTAAAAAGTGGTTGAAAGTCTAGAGCTGAGTTTCATCCTCAATTACTACAGCTTTTAAGCATGAAGATTTTGGCATATATCCTAAAATTTTTCCAATTGCCATCTACTCTTTATTATTTTTATTTTAATAAAAATATAAAGGGAAGGGGAGAAAACGAAGGCACACATTAATAAGAAATAGAAAAAGGTAGAAAGGGTAGATGTTCCCATGAAAAGTGACATAATTACAAGAAGGAAAATAGTTGACCTAGGTCCAGAAAAATTAAATAAATTTCTTAGATAATTAAAAAAATTCTGCTATCAAAAGGATAGGTGCATTAAAAAAACCAAAAGGACTATATGTCTATGCAAAATGGAAAGACAATCGTGCCTATAAATTTAAATTTTCAAAATTCAAAAGTATTTCCATAAGATACCTGGCAACAAAGAAGTCATTTGAAAAGCTTTCATGTATAAATATTATGCACTAATATGTTTTGAAACTTGGAAAATACTATTTGAATGAAAGAAAAGCTCCAGGTTTTGAGGCATAAAAAAGAAAAGTTCGCAATGGCAAAATTGTGTATGTGTTCCAATTGTGTATGTATTACACTGATAATAATATAGAAGCTTTTTATAAATTTCTATTGGTTTGATAGTTTTCAGAAGCCTAGTATTGGTTAAACCTAAGTGATATCTTTCAAATTACAAATTACAGCTTATCCAATGAGTATTCAAACACCTTTCACACATGTATATAAGAAAAGGTTAAATGTCTGAGAATTTTCAATGTGTTTAGAATTGATTATTTTTACCTTATGATAATTGTGAAGTATCCTTTGAGAATTCTGACATCGTGTAAAGTAGCTTATTGTGTTATGCACAGCTTAATTTCAGTCATTTACTCTTTAATTAATAATCATATGGTTGCCATTCTGACTGCTCTGTTCATAACTGTATTTGTGAACAGGGAGCTAGCTGAGATAAGATTAGAATCCAGGAAGAATACTAGATTCTGGGATTAAATTTGGAGAATTCTGGGAATTCATAACATAGATGGATAGTTGATTTAAAGTGGAAAGAGATACATTCAGATGATTTTATGTCATGATAACAGCACATTTAAACTGCTTTCTTCTCATGTTCAACCATAGGATCCACCAAGGTAAAGAGCATGTTTTAGTCATATCTCAATTTCCAATTCTTGGCCCAAAATACACACTCAGTTTTATTAAATAATTACTTAACTAATCTGAGCCACATAAAGTGTGTAGTGCTTTAGGTGCATGTGTTTGGGAAGGTAAAAAAGAACCATAATAACGATCATCCTATGTGTTATGACAAAGTCAATCCCAGAGATCCTTTAAAACACACCACCATAGAGGTCATTGCTTCAGGTTATAAGGTCTCAAAAGTAAGGTCCCAAGTTATTTATTACTTGACAAACATCTATACTTCTAATACACCCATATTTAGAAATTTTGCATATAGACTAATCACAGTTGATTATCAAGTAGTTTATCAAAATGTTATTTCAATTGTTTGATTCATAGATCTTCCCTTTTTGTTGTCCTTTTAATAATCTTACACAAGATGTCAAACAGGTTAATACTTCTGAAAAATGCCTGAAATTAAAAGGCATGCAATACAAAAGTTATACTGCTTAAAGATTCTTCACATTAGCTTTGTAAAACTCAAAGTTAATGAAGTGCAGCTGAATTAGAGACACATTTAAAGGGTGTCTGGTGATTTACAGAACCCGGATGTCGGGAACTCATTTAGATATGTTCACACAATGGAATAACAGAGCATATAAATGTTTTCATAGAAGAGGGGAAAGGGATAAACACATGCTTCTCCAGGCCCACTAGAGAAATCAGAAAGATAAACTATATGATTTTCTGATACAATATCTAAAATTTTAAAGAAAAGATAGTGTCTAATTTTTATCTTAGTTGCCCCTCTTTTATATCTATGTTTTCTAATTAGTTTAAATAGTTGAGGCAGTTTGATAAATAGGAAACCTCTGAACTCACTGACCTCTTAGTGATCATAACTTACCTACAAAGATGGATTCAGGGAGGAAATTAGGCAGTAGTATGCTGGTAAATGTTCAAAACTGCAGTCTCAAATATAGAGAAGAAGGAAGCTCTTATTTGCAGTGTTTGCTAGTTCTATTATGTCAATATTCTTGCTCTACTTGATATCAAGTTAAGAAAAGTTTAGAAAGTGGAGTTTAGGAAAACAGTTAAATTCAGTTTATTCAATCACAGTTGTCTCAAAAGATTAGGTAATATTAATTAATAAGTATTTTCTTAGTAATTAGCTAATTTTTGAAAGGCTATGAACTATATGAACTTCTTAGGAATATTCTATATACATTGGTCTTTTGAATGTCCTAAAACCTGTTCCAGATAAATCTATTTTAATGTATGAAATCTATGTATAACACTGCATCCTTCTCATGTATTTTTTTGGCTCCTAGAATTTTTTCCACAGAACATGTAACACCTTTCAGAATAATTTTCATCAGGAACCTGTTCAGAAAATGTGATTCTAATCTCCCACTTCTAGTCGCAGTGGACACATTATGTACATTCTTAGCAATCACAGTTACTGGCTAGTAACTTATATATTGAAGGTTCACAAGGGAAGGATTTAAAATAATATGCAAGTAAACAACAGAGATTCTGTCCTATCTTTCATGCAATTGGATTACTCTTAGGTAATTGTTTCATTGGTGTCATCATAAGTGTACCCATTTATTACAGAGATATTTATTGACCATATACTATATTCACAGTGCTATAAACACTAAAGAACTGGAACTCTTAGGTCTCTTTATTTCACTTACACTGGTAAATGTTCCATTAAGGAAGGCCAATTTTAGTCTGCCTTTTTTTCAAAACTTTTGCAATATAGGGATAAAACATAGAAATTACTCTAAAACCTTATTCAAAGGAATATTTGAATGTCACATATCTTCTGATATAAAGATTTTGTTGCAAACTGCATATATTATATAGGTACTGGTCATCTCATACCTTAAATATAGCAAATAATTTTAAGGAAAAGTTTCATATTCTCATAAATATCTAATGTTGAAGTGTTCATATCTATATATTAACATATTAAAAGTAACATTTAAAAACTATCAGTCTGACTTTCAGAAAATGTTTCCAAGTATTCATATATATGCACATTTGGCAAGTTAGTAAAGTTTATGTTCACATGTAAGTATTCTTAAACCTGACCATGTTTTTGGAAAACAAACAAAGCAGAGGTAGGCTAAATGTCACCTAAAAAAAAAAAAAAAAAAAAAAAAACCCCAAGATTCAACTATCTCTCTTCCAAAAGATTATATGGCATAGCCTACTTTTCCTTTAGCCACAACTCACAAATTATCATGCAATGTGCAAATCTTAGTGTCTTTGTGTTTGTTTTGTTTTCCTTTAGAGAACTGACAGGTAAATTTTCCACAGAAGAAATAGCTAGCACTTGACCTTTGGCACAAAGTACAATCTGTTGCTGTATCAGAGAAACTCTGATCTTGAATTATCTTAGCAGTCAGTAAATTATTTAAAGAAACTGGACTATGACTGATTTAGTATATATGTTCATTCCTCATACTAAAGTGTAGTTAAACTAAAATAGTGATACTTCAATAGTTCATTTTTACCCCATATCGTTTTCTCACTATGTAAGCAAAGATTGATGTCTCTCAACACATTCAAAGAAACAAAGCAATATGCATATGTTCATCCATGAAATCTCTGAGGGAACACACCAGAAAATATTCTGATTTCTAGACTGAAAGCATAAAATTGTCACTATCATAGTCACAAAACTTAACTGCTTTTCCAAAGGCACAAGAAAATTTTCCTTTAAGGTAAGTATCTGAAAAGAATATCCACATACAGCAAAACCATATGGTGTTCATTTATAGTAAAATACATAGTTTGTTGTATTAGTGGAGCCTTTATTGCAAACTACATGCTGTATGTACATGCTACTCAGTCATTTAATATCTCAAATATAGAGAATCTTTTCAAGGAAAGAAACCGTAATTTTCTACTAAATGCTCAATATTAAGAGTTCTTCTGAAAAACAACTGTAATGAAAGTTGTTTTATGCATTATCCTTTGTATCATTCTTTCCTTTTCATTCTCTAAGTTTTATGATTTATTTGTAAACAAAAATTGCTCAAAGCATAAACTGCATAGAACATCTATAGTTAATTGTACATAGTTGGAAGATAAGCCAATCTGAGCACTTTTAACATGCAATTGTAGTACATTGTCAGAGGAATGTTTTATCTATGTTAATTATACATATGTCTGCATTTTGTGTGCTTATTATAGTTCTTTCTTCAATAATATAGAATATGTGGCATTTCATACTTGTCCATTTCTTATTCAAATAGCATTAGCCACTTGTGTATTATATTACAAGATTCAACTTTAGTAACCAAACACCTCATAGAAAGGAAAAAAAATTTACATTTGTACTTAAAGATTTGTTCACATATCAAGCACTGAAAAAATACAAAGGCATAAATTAGGAACAGAACTACTGTCAGAGGCTATTGGTTTTGCTACAGATTTGAATTTTCCATAAACACAGAAAGATTATACTTTGTAAAAACATTAGCACTAAACCAAGGAAGTTTCTCACTAAGATTTCTACCTCTCCTCATGAGATCTAACCACAAAAATAAACATAAAAATGGAAAAATCTTGGGCAGAATATCAAAGAGAATCAAGTCAGAGGGAGAAATTCATAATAACACATGTCTATGTTACAGTCCAGCAAAGAGGGAAACATTCTTAAATGATATTCATAATAAATCTATATTAACAATAAATTATGATTCTGCCTTTGGGAGGAGGGTGTCTTGACCCTTGACCTCAGTGCACATAAAGCCAGAGAAATGAAAATCTTGTTTTCATCCTTGTTTATTTTACACAAATTTCCTGTCTTTAGCTAAACTTGTATAAGGAAAACAATTCTATTCTGAATTGCCCAAGTCTGGTTCTTAATAGTCATGTGACTTTTTTTTCTGCCAGCCATGTGCTCCGTATCATTTTACTCTGAAATAACTATGCGGATTTCAGCTCAACCTCCCTTTGCTTATAATGCATGACATACCCCGTGAGGGAGCCTGAGAACAGACTCCCTTGAAAAGCAAGGTTCTCATAGTTGGCCTGTAACCATGGAAGCAGATGCCGTTTTCTTCTTACCCTGCTTACCTCTTTGCAGCCTCGAGCTGCTCCTTATTGTTAAAAGGGGTACGCCTTGATTTTTCTTCATCATGACCGAACTTGCCTCTTCTTCAAAGGGCATCATGCTGCAGGTCATTGGTCTAGACTGTTTGCACGGTCCAGAGAACAGCCTTGATGTAACCCTTGCTCCGTCTGAGCCACACCACCAGCCGTGCATCTGCAGACTGTAGGGGACATTGGAGATCTGTATTTGAAAAGAAGTCTGTCTGATTTTGCCATTGTGCCTTTTCACTCATCGATCGAATGAATATCGAACCTTCTGTCGTTGCATGTGTGAAATAGATAGCTTAGCAAGCACTTTTGTGCCCAACCTGTGCAGTGGGCCAAAAGGTTTTCTTTTTAATCTTCAGATTTTTTTTTTCTTCAGACTTTATGAATTTCGTGTTAGCTTAAATTATTTATATGCCTTTATCCAACTGTTATGATGACCGTTTCAGTGACTTCCTCAGCAGTGACTTTCTTTCAGGGGTAGATGGAGCATTTCTTTTTCTGTTAACTGCTTGGTAGCTTTTTAAGCTCCTTTAACTTAACTTGTTTATGCTAGAAATGGCGTAGGTTTTACTGTACTCTATTAAGCCAAAAAGTTGAGGTTTCTTTTTTAAGGGGAAGATGTGATGATTTCTATCATTGAACAGGCTTAATTCCAGAAAGGTGAACTTGAACTGCCTCGAGGTAATTTCAGTGATTTGTAAAAGTAAGTAAATCAAATAATCACATTGATTTTAAGTTAAACAAAATTGTTTGATAAGCTCTGTTTAAAGGCTTTTTTTCTTTGTTTTCCCCTGTTTAAAAATGTGTGAAGATGGTATTCTCAAGCACTGAAATATCCTTAAAAGCACATAAATTCATGGTGGTTTATGAAAGGCACATGAAATTACTATGACTCGGTATGTCAGAGAAATATTTCATATTTATAATATACACGTTATGGCTTGATTTAGTTATAAAGTACAATATGAAAATGTTCACATTTCTTTTTTAATACAAGTAAAATTCACTGCTTGTAATCAGTAATGGATGTTAATAATAACCAATGGCAACTATTTACCACCTGCTCGCTCTGAAATGTATTCTTTTACTATGTCCTTATAGAAGCAGACTAACTTCAAAATGTCTCATATGCTTATCTTCGGTATGTTGCATAGGCAGTATTGTTTGTATATGTCATCAGGTTTTATTTTGTTTTATTTAGTTTTAAGAAACCAATATTTCATACTTTAAGGTATAACTATTTTCTCTAATTGCCACAGGCAAAGGGGAGGTCCATAGCAGAATAAAGAAGGTTATTGTGACAGATGAAACATAATTCACAATGAGTACTCTTTTCATCCAGCCTTAAGCAGCAGAGGATTACTTTCAAGCTGAATTTTATGGCAGAACATATGAACTGAGTTGTTTTTTCTTTGTTTTTTTTTTTAACATGCAAGGATAGAGCAAAGACAGAAAAACTCTCTTCAATTGCGTGGTGTTTATTTTGTGTGTATCTCTTTGGGGCTCTTAATTTGTTTCATCTAAAACAGAAGATATGCTGGCCAGCAGAGTCTGATGCAACCGAGGGAGTAGATTGGGAGGGTAGGAAATATGAAATTTAAAGCAATAAAAGTTGTGGTTTTCCTGTGTATATAATGAATGATACATGAGGAGTTAAATATATTTCTACATTTTTGGCATACATATGAAATAAAAATGATACTTTTTTCAACAAATGCATGAGCTGCAAAAGTAGGTAAATTTTATTTCATAACATACTTTTGTTTAGATAACAATTTGTAGTCTCATAGTCTTTATTAGAAGTAATATGTTAGATTTTTGATGCCATTAGCTTTTATATGAGGATTTAATAGCAAACTTTTGTTAAATAAAAATGTGTTTATAAGAATGTTTACTTGCTTTCAATTCTGTTTCACTTTTAATTACAAGGATTTTATTTGATCCTTATAAAAATTTATTATTTAAATAGAATTAAAAGAATTTTTGCTTTCTTTTTCTAATGAAGTAAGATTTCAAATTAACTAAAAGAGGGAAAAAACTGCATTTTATAAATATCTGTATATCATAAGACAATCCAAGTCTGCAAAATTCATTTCACTTTATCTGTTTTAAATAAGTTTTTATTTATATTAACCATTTGAATTTAATTATTGATGAAAATTGCTTGATTTTTATTACCAATCCCTTCACAGGAGTTGTATTTGAAGTAATATTCTATTTATAAAAGGAAAAGTATGCAGTTCTTCTGTCTGCTAGTACACCTACGATTATAGAACTCACAAAGTACTATTTCTCTAATATTTTCTTGTCAATCATGCTTTGTTATTCCTGAAAGTTAAAAAAAATTAAATTGAAAATTGAGGTTTCTCATAATTTATCGAATTCATTCCATTTTTCAAATATTGTAATGAATAATTCAAGTGCACTGAATTTATTTAGGTATTCCCTGGAAGAAGGTATAAAAACTATGATCCACAAATACTTCTATCATATATATTTTGTATTAAAGCATAATAATATGATTCTTTTGATATATGAAAGGATTTCATGTATGTTGGCTCTGTTGCTAAAAGCTTAATAAAATATGCAATAAGCTTTTTTCATTTGTAAAATTTAACGATGTTTACAAATATAACATTAAAGACTTGCTTCTATTAATGTTTTTTTCTTAATGTTGTGATTAAAATATTTATGTTCATAAACTAGTGCATAATTTTAAAATAAAAATATGATTACAACTTCAGGAGATATAACAAATCATATAATCATTACCTATATGTCAATTAAATAATAAGCTTTCCCTGCACTCCCTAGAAAAATACTGAATTAGTAAGTATGTATATCTGAAAATATTTTTAAATATCACAATTTACAATTTATTGTTAATATAAATAAAATGTAATAGAATTTCAATAGAAAAGTGAAAAGATCTGGGTGTATAGAAATTATTGCTAGGTTATCTGCAGAAATACTCTATTTTTAGCTTTGATTTCCTTCCTAATAAATAAATCTAGAAATAAGCATATACACATACTTTTATATCTGGTAAAAATGTCTGCTTCTGATGTGATTTTATAATCATTACTTTATATAATTTCTTTGGAATAGTCATGTAATTTATAAGAAAATATGATTGTGTACATTGATTTTAACTAAGTATAAAGATAAACTTCAAAAATGATGAAGTTATAAAAATTGTTTTAGTTCTACAAAGTGTCAGTTTCTCTTATGTGGCTTATAGTACATTTTTTTAAATAATGGGCTTCATTTTACTCATAGTTGAATTTAGTATCAAATGGAGCATGTTAAATGATTATATTTAAAAGTAAAATTTATTCCCACTCATTTAATATTATAAAATATTTTGGGAAAGTAATGTTATGACTCTGAGGGTTAGATTTTAAGTTTTGTAACAACTTTTTAAAAATAATATTATGAACTTGAAAATGATGTTATCATTTTTAAAAATTAATTTAAACATTCAACATAGTGCTACAAAAACAATTAAAATAGAGGCCAGTATATTTTAATTTCACATACATACTTTGCAGAGTTGGCCGCTGTCTTATCCAAAATGTATGTCCTCTGTTTCAGGCCAGAATATTTTTCATATTGCTCTCTACTTTCTCCCCTTCCCTAAAACACATTTTGCTATAAACTTCTGCACCAATCACTATGAAAAACTCAAATAGCAGAAGCAGTTCAGGAAGCAGGCTTGTGAATGTAAAAAATCACAGACTTTAGTTTTATCAGACAAGTTGGATAGGAGTCAAAATTGCCACATGCGGTGTGAAAAAATGCCACCCTGGTGCGAACAAAAGGTTTAAAATGGAGTCAAGAAGCGTGCAAGCTCGATGTCTAAGCTTTTCCTGTGAATTGTCTGCCACAGCCTGCGGGGTATCAAGTGGGCTGGGAAGAATAGAGAGCTCTCAGAAGCTACAACTGAGAAACATCCGAGTCAAATGTGTTAGATTTTTTTAGTTTTTTTGTTTTTATTTTGTTCTGTTTTGTTTAGTCTCATTTAGGCATCATTATACTAAACTGTTTTACCCAAAACAAAACAAATCCCAAAAATGTCACATAATGTGTGAAGAAGAAACTGTTGCCTGGAAGTGAATTGTTAGGTTTTTCTTTTCTTTTCTTTTCTTTTGGCATTTCTTCATTTACAGCAAAGTAAAGTTACCAACTGCATTTTATATTTGAAATCCCTTGTTTTGTAGGCCCCAGTTAACAAAAAAGTGAGTAGAGAAGAGGTTCCATTGAAGTCTCAATTAATAAAATAACAAATGCAATTACACTATCCATGTGGGTTTATCTTCTAAAGTATCAAGAAAAGATGAAGGAAAAAGACTGAGAATTCACTACTCGAAATAAGCATTTAATCATAGTAAACAATATAATAATAATTCTGAATTCAGCAGAAATTATCCCTCAGAAAAAACACTTAAAATATGCTAATAAAATACAGTAATATTATTTCTTTCCTGATATTTTATAATGCAAAAAATGTACTTCACAGACAAAAATAATTGCTAGAATTGAATAATGTTAATAAACCCAAAGTTTAACCATCTTCATTGGCTTAAATTACTATAAAAGACAATTCAGTTTTGAGGACAATTAAAATATAGGCCACTGTGCTATAACCCCCATTCCAATCATCTCAATATGTGCATAAAGACACTACTCTATGAAAATCACATGATAAATTATGAATAACATTTAAAGAAAGTAACATTTCCTAGGTGATTGTGAACTAATCAATGCAAAAAGAAACATCTTTGATGAGCATTAAAAAGATCCTTAAACTTTGAATCCTGTTTTATTACATTTGCATCTTATCTCTTATTAAAGATTGGGTCAAAGCCAGCAAATCCCATTGGTTATGAATGCAGGTCAAGACAGGAACACTTTTCTATTTACTCTTTGTAACACTGGCCAGAAATCAATCTGTTACTTTCATTACAACCACACAATCAATTCCATTTAAAGTATAATACAACAGCCAAGTTCAAGGACAATATGGATCCTTGGAAAAAGCTCATACCACTTGCGAGGCTGTACTTGATACAGCTCTCAGTAAATTGTTTTCTTTCTAATCAGTGTACGTGGTCATTTAGGGTAAACATACCTAAACTGGCATTAAATATAGGATCCAACCAAAAATTGAATGCAATCTTCATAAAAGTCATATTTTCTAAAAAAATCATCCTCTTTATACAATAAAAACTGTAGAAGTAATGCATCTTTCTACATGGACTCTAAATGGATCAAGATATGATTATATAGCCCTTTTAATATTTCAAGAAAAATTTATATACACCAATATTTCTTCCTCAAAATTAGCACATTAATTTCTTTATCTGAATGCCACCTTTCTCTTTATTTCTCAATAAGTGACTTTATTCTGATGAATCATATCTTCCCTTAAAATTACCAAGATTTTTTGCTTCTATGACTTTTCTTGCATAAATTATATCTCAGTGAACAAAAGATGTTTGTCCATTATATACTTAACTTACAGCTGAATCATTTCAAATTATTCTTAAACATCAAATGTAACATAATCTTCATCCCTGAACACATAAGATAAACCACTGTACACCAACACTAAGAGTAGTTGAGTGACTTTAGGGTCCCTGTATTTAATTTTTCCCAAGATATACTAAAGCATAATTAAATAAAAATTATTTATTTATGGTATACAAGGTGGTTTTATGATATATGTATACTTTGTGCATAGAGAAAACCAAGTAAATATCTATCACCTGGGATACATATCATTTTTCTTTGGTGAGAACCTATAAAATGGTTTCCCTTAACAATTTTCAAGCATTCAGAACACTTTTTACCATGCAAAACCAAACTCCAGAATTTGCTCAGCCTGTCTGACACTTTATATCCTTTGACCAACATCACTCCATTCCTACTTTCTTTGTTTTACAAATAAGAATACTTTCAATTATCACATCTGTTACTAGCACTTCAATTGATATAGCCTCTCTATTTTCTCAAATACAGTATGTGGTAAATGAATACATTCAAGAAGATTACCATTTACCAGCGCTTTAGATACAATATTAAAATATATGTATTATTCAAAATGAAGCCTGCTCCTTCCATATAAGGGAGATAATCCAAAGTTAAATCAAACCATTTCGTTGTTTTACAGAAAAGACTATGTCATTTAATGTAAATCATATATCATTGAAATTCTGAAGTTTAGGAAAGATTTCTCCACTTAGAAAAATACAATTCCAAAACTAACTTCAGTATTCCATTCTTTCAACAAAACATTATGATGACACATTTTTGTCTCCATTCAGTAATGTTTTTGTTATAACTATGGTTAAGAAAATTCTTCTCTAGGCATAACAAGTAAACTAAGCTTTCTTTAAATACAGCCTGTAAATAAAGTCTGAGGCACAGAGATACATCCACATGTTCTGTAAAACTTTCAATGTTTCTGACCAGAAAGAAGTGTCTCTTTTTGATGTATTTCTTTCATACATAAGCAATGGCTAATGAACCCAAAGTCAAAGCCTTCAGCTAGACTGCCAACTATCTACAAGGAATCCAGGGGACATTCTCACCCAACCCACCACCAGAATTCAATGTCCGATGTCCCTGTGAGTCTCTGAACAGGGCTGCTGCTCACGGTGTCTCTCTTTCAAAGAGCTCCCCTGCAAAGAGCAGTCGGAGTGTAGCTCTGTTGCCTCTGATCCACCTACCCGGCCACACTCTCCACACCAAGAGTTACCACAATCACAACTGACCTGTACTAACCACGCTGTGGGCCCCAGTGAACTTTATCAGACCAAATTTGGGATGGAGAGGTGAGAGATGGATAGGCCAAGACTCTGGCAGCAGCAACTCATGACACAAGAATGGGCCAGGACAGGACAGAGAGAGTCATGTTAGAATAAACCTTAGCTTGGGCCATTCATCATGTAACCATTTAAAAAGCAGAAACATCATTTCAAGTAAGTGGAGCAAAACTCAAAGGGGAGATGGATGTCACTTTAATGTTTACACACTGGCAAGTAAACCAAAAGAATTTATTCACTAATTTGTATATGTTTATTGTCTTAATTTTTAAATTTTAACTGTCATGCAGATTTTAAATATTTCAAAAAGTGAAAAAATTATGGCCTTTATTTTATATTTTTGAGTACTGGGGATTGAACTCAGGTCCTTGCGCTTGCGCAGCAGGTGGCGAAACCACTGAGCTATGGCCTTTATACTTGTATCCCTGACGTGATATTTAATATGTTTTTTAAATTTTGTATTCATTCTCTTGCACATATCCTTTTGGATGAAAGATAAACTTCCTAAAAATTCAGAGGTGAGTTCATCCTTCACATTCTGTACAAATTTCTCTGGAATGTTGGGATTTATTGCAGGAAGACCAAAAATCCCCAGTTGTATTTCCTTAGCTACTATACTTTTCTTTTTAAATATTGAGAAAATAGGGATAAAATGTGATTTACTTCTTCTTTAAATTAAATTTTGACATGAATGCCCAGTTTTCATACATCAAATAACATAAAAATACTCTTGAAGAAATTTTTAAAGAAATCTATACATTAATGTAATTTATTATTACTTTTCCATTGTATGCATTACCTTGTTGTTAAAAGTAATGAGCTGGAATTAACACATTTCAAAAAGTAACCATTTTAAAAGTGTATTGTGTCAAAACTTTATAAATGGAACTTTTATGTCACAAAATTACAGACCAATACAAAATGTGGTTACACAGTATGTCATAAGTAAACAATGAAATTTTCTCTTCATATCATTGTTGCTTTGGACTCTAAGTGAAACCCTATCTATGAGCTATACTCTTTGCTAACCAAAGAAAACAGGTGTCACTGTGGTTTGGGAAAAATTACCTATCTTAATTCGTAATTTCTCAAAGCAAATTTCAAGTTCAAATCTATTGCTATAAGCCCAGTGAACAGGATTACACTTAACAATTTATACTTAATAATTCTAAAGTACAAGGTAGACATTTGTACTATTAAAATCTTGTCTATCAAACACTAATGCATTTTGGTTGTGTATATTGATGGTTTTAACTTACAATAGTTTGAGTTAAATTGTTTTCACTATACCCTGGTGCAAGGATAATATGCATTCTCCAGAAACTACATCGAGTTTTGAATTTTGATTTTGTCTTTTGTGAATGATATGTAGGCTCATACTATCTTGACATAATGGGCAAAAGGAGCAAGCTGCAGCTCCACTTCAGACACAGGATTGTGAGGATTGTGATATAGAGCACTCCACATGTTCAATAGTTTAGGTGTACTAAATGTATCTTCCACTTATGACATTTTCAACATATGATGGGTTTATCAGGACATCACTCCATCTTAACATGAGGAGCACCTATACCAGATTAGTTTGAAAATGGAAAACCAGAGACTCCTAAGCTCATATCTCACTTAAAACAATAGTTGAATAAAAGTTGGAATCCAAAGCTTTTTGTAGAAGATACTATTTTTTCCATAGATTCAGATTTTTTTAAACTTATATGCATTTTGAAAGACTAATGTGAACACTTGCAATAAATTGGCAACCCTTCCTTGGGGATATGAATCATTTAATAGAGGCCAGCTCTCATAAAGGCATTTCTGAGATGACTCATAAAGTGAAATAGATATTGACAATATTTTATATCAAGCAGTCATTTGGTTTTAAAGCCATTTACTCATTCAACTAACATTTTTTATTGCCTTTGTGCTTTCCTAGGTTTTAAGAAAAATGTATTCATTCATCACATATTTGTTGCACATTTACTTAACAGGTGCAAAAAATGAAATCACAAATTTTTAAAAATTATTAGACAATTATGTATTATGATAAGAAAAACAAGTGAAAAGGAAGACAAAGAGTTCTTACATAGATAGGAAGGTCAGGAAAGGCCAAAAGGTCTCCAGAAGGCAAGACATGAAATGAGTCTAAAAGTCAAAACTGCCTCTCCCTGTGAAGAAAAGCAGTCAGGGCTTCTGCACTAGAGGGGCGCAGCTTGTACAGGGTCCCAATGAAAGCAGAAAGGCACTAGGCATTTGATGAGCAGTTAGGGGTGGCCAGCGGGACTGGAGTAAATCAGAGATATCAGTGAGTAGTCAGCTCACCACTCAAGGACCTCCAGGCCAAGAGGAGGAACTGCATTTTATTCCCAGTGCAGTGAGTACCTCCAGAGCCAGTCTGTCTGGAAAGAGGCATGCATTACAAAATCTCTTTGTAAGAGAATTTGGGGGTCATCAGTTACAAATCAAGTTATTGGACAGTGGTACTTGTTTTTATCCCCCCGCCCCAACTGCCACTAGAGATTGAACCCAAGGCCTTCACACTGAGCTACATCTCCAGGCATTATTTTTCATTTTTAACTCTGAGGCAAGATCTCCCTAAATTGTCCAGGCTGGGCTGGAACTCATAATCCCCCTGCCTCTGGTGGGATTACAGCCATGCACCCTATACTCAGCTGACAGTTGTTATTGATACTATCAAAAAAAAATCTTCATGACATTATTTGGTGAATAACGCCAATTTCTAAGTTTGTTTTATTAGGTACTTAGGTCTAGAACTGCATACTTGAGGCATTAGTCAATGATTTTTCTTCTCAAAGATAGCAAATAACCAAATTTCTTCCTCACAGTCAGTGCTAACTTGTGTTACTTTCATTATCACTGAGGTAAGTGATTCTGGGACGAAATATATGGAAAATTCTCTATCAAGAATGGGTGCATCTCCTGAGTTTGCCTACTGACATAGAAAACTATTTCACCAATGACATTATCTTATTAAGTTATTAGCCAGTTTATATTCTCAATTGAAAATTCAAGGACGTAATACACATCAAGAGGTTAGAATCAAGTAGAAGATATATAACAATTGCCTCTTTATGTTATAGTTAAATATATTATTTCTATTTAATGAGTATTCAGTTATAGTATAAATAAAATTATTGAGAAAAATGTTTAAAGTTAACTGCTTATAGCATGTTCAGTAAAAGCAAAAGGACCAAACCACTAATGATTGGATAGGCTGTTAGAATCATTCTTAGCAGGCTGTGTACAAAATAGATTAAGTAGTTAGTAAACACAGTATTAAGCTAAATTATAAGGTGCTCCTGCTGACAGAGAGGCTTAATCACAAGTTTCATTGTATTTTTTCAGGATCTTAAATAATTAGAGCACTGTAAATTCTAGATATTAGAATGCATGATTAATAGAAACATGGCTTAACCTTACCATAGAAATACTATAGTAGAAATTTTTAATTGAGGGTTCTTTTTAGTAATTTTTTGCCAGACATATACAGCATCCCAGCCTTTTTGGAAGAATAATGTACAGATACATCCCTTCTTAGTGATTTGTGTTTAACCATGTATAGGTGAAAATAAGGCTGCAATATTCTTAGATGTAGAATTTTTCATTTAGTGTTGGAAGTGCACTTTTATGAATGCATAAAATATTTTGATTTCCATTTAAAGATCTTAAAATGTGGGCCATCTATATGAATTTTTATATACTAAATCCCCTTTCTTTGTCAATTTGATGAAACTAATTTAAAACTAGAGACTTAAAATTGTCTTGACATAAGATCTTATTTATATAACATACAAAGCAATTTATTAATTAGTTTTTAAATTGTTATTGCAATATTAAGTGATATTAGATTTCATAGTGAATTCTAAGGCAGAATGCAAGAATTTCAAGAATTTGGTGACACTGACCACACTGAAATATTAAAGGGTTGAAATATGGAGATGTGGGAGGATTAGCTGAGAAATATTTCTTTACCGAGTGCTGCACCTGCTCCCTTTTCTATTTTAATACAAGGGATTTTAGTAGGACTGCTTGGAAAGTTGAAGTTGGGAGACAGAATGGAAGTGGTTTTGAATCCTGCTTGGACAATATAAAGAAACACTTGGATGAACCTACTGTTTTAGCTTCAGATCAAAGGGGAGCTTCCTACAATAAGGGTATCTACATGAATTTCCTGAGTTGGGTGGGGCAAAGAATGTATGTGTGTAGCCTATGGCTCTATCCAGTTGCAAATTGGCAAAGAAGCTGCTTAATGAAGCACTTGGAAAGGCAAATCATGGATACCACAACGGAATGAGTTTGTATGCGGTCCTGAAAAAGACAAGCTGAGGGGAGGCACAGCAATGAGAGGATATTCTATTATCCAACACATATGAAGTATAGTTGAATGTTCCCAAGGGCACCTCTGATGCACACCTAAGAGTGCCTTAAGAGAGTCTGATGAATACCTACCTTAAAGAGCAGTAAGCACACAAAAGTTAGTAACAGTAAATGAGTACTCCCTGGTACCTATATCTCTCCTTGCTGCAGCTTGTATTTCTGCACCAAAAACTGACCTTAAGAAGATACTGGAGGAAACAGGGAGATAGATCTTTTGCAAAAGGACAATGACCAAGAGATGGAAGGAGAGGGGAAAGAAGAAGGAGAAAGGAAGTTTAAAAAGAAATGTGATGTGTTATATACTCATGTTTATAGTAGCCCAATTCATAATACTAAATCTTGGAAACAGCCTATATGTCCATCACCAGATGAACCGGTGAAGAAAATGTTGTATTTATGCACAATGGAGTACTACTCTCAAAGAAAGATAAACTCATGTCATTTGTAGGAAAATGGATGCACCTTGAGATGTATGTTAAGCAAAAGAAAATCAGAGACGAGCAAATATTGCATTCTCTTGTATGAGGAATCCAAATTATAAATAAAGAGCAAAATAAAAGATCAATATTAGGAAGAAGAATGATCTTTCTCAAATGGAAAGGTGATCAAGATACGAAGAGAAGAGGGAGGGAGAGGAGGAAAAGGGGATGAAAAAAGGAGTAAAGGTGTGTTGTGTACAGATATCAGCTCTCTATGATGCATGTACTAATAAATATGGGTTTTTTTAAATAAAAAAGCTTAGAAACTTTAAAAAAGAAGATGCTGGAGGAAGAATGCAAGGCAGAAGTGAAGACAGAGAGGATTCCCTTCTGCTTGCCAAGGGCATCTTGCTTGTAGCTGATCCTATCTGGGCAAAATGAGAGACAAGAGGGATATGTCATAATAGTTAATTCAAGACCTTGCGCCTTTTTTTTTCCTTAAAGAGAATTTCAAATCTGTATTGAATAAAAGTCTTCGGAAGGTCTTAAGAAGAGAGGACCACGGTCAGAGTTACTATTAGGAAATACGAGTCTGATATTCCTATGGGGAAGAAGTTAGAGAAGAGAAGGATAAAATCCAAGCTGAACAGTTGGAGTGCCACTAGAAGAGCTCTCCTGTGACAGGACAGAGTCGCACCCTGGGGTGATAGCAGCTGAGAAGAGTGTGATCGTTTAAAAATATATTGGGAGGTAAAAGCAGCAGCACTTTTTGATGATTCAGATTTGGGAATTATAGAGAGGTCAAAGATGATTGCTGAAGTTCTGGCTTGAGGACTGTGTAGATACTGGTATTTAACAATAGAACATAGTGAATAAAGCTGGAAGTCCAAGTGGAGCTGGCTGAGGCCAGACCAAAAACTCATCATGTCAGAAATCTCCTATTATATGAATGTTGTCTTAGTTACTTTTCTAGTTCCTGAGAACCCAGCAGAAACCACCACTTGAAAAACAGTTTTGATTTCCTCCCTCAATCATTCCTTCTCTTCCTTCTTACCATTACTTTTCTCCTCTTTTCTCATCTCTCCCTTTCTTTTATTCTTCTTCCTTTTTCCTTGGACTGTGGAGTATCCACAAAGATTTTCCCATAGGTGGAACACTATATTTTTCTGTCTGTTCTTACTTTCCTTGTTGTTGATCAAAACACCCAACACCTAAAGTCAAAGGAGGAAAAGTTTATTTAGCTTACAATTTGTATAGTTTTCAGTCCATGATCATCTGGCACCAAAGCAGGATGTCATGGCAAAGAGGTATTGCAGAGGAGAAGCAGTTCATAGTGGGCACAAGGTAGCAAAACAAGCAAAGGAACCAACAAGCAACCTTAGCAACTTTTTTCTGCCCATTTTTATATTCTATGTAGGCTACAGGGATTAAGGCAGTGACAAACCGATCAGTGGACTGATTTACTAATCACACACCCATGATCCCAGCATCACAAACTCTAGATCCAGCCACCTCTGAAAAAGCCCCACCTATGACTGCATTAGCCTTTGGGGGGACATCGAGACACAAACCACAATAGATGTAAACGTCCTAATAATAAATCTCCTTTGCTGTTCTTTGAAGAACTTTTGACCACTCCTCCCAAGTTCTAGGGATATGACTAATGACCTTAATAATGTCAGATGATTTCTACCAGTCCCTACTTGCCCACTGACCTGCTTCTACTGTCTTCTTAACCATTTCATTGATTTCGTTACCAGCCACTACTGAACCTGACAATTTATATACATTTCTCTATGTCATTTTAATTTTTTTTCTGTGTGTATGGGGGTATGTGTGCATGTGGGTGCTCATGTGCATGCTTCACAAACTGCTATTACTTATAAATCTTTATGTCAGCTAACTGGAGTTGAGATTGTTTGTTAGAGCCCAAAATAAACAGCATAAAAGGAGACCATAATAGAGTGCTGCTATTATTTGCAATAGATTGTGTTAATAGTCATTGGCTAACAGTGTAGAGTATAATTCATCATATTATTTCTCACATTCTGAAAGCCTAAAATAGCATTCTGAGCATATAAATAGGCAATAATTTTATGAACTATATATTTTTGTTTTGTATACAAATGATGTGAAGACTAATAGCATTAAAAATGAACAGCAGTATTAAATTTAATTTCTCGGTTTGATAGGAAGACTATGGCTGCATAATATATTAACATATGAAAGTAGAGTAAAAGACATATGGAAACACTATGTATTCTTTTGTAAATTTTCTTTAACTTTCAATTGCCTCAAAACAAAAAAAAAAAACCGGTGCTCAATGTTTAGTTTAGTAGAGTGCATGTTTATCATGCATGAGGCCCTGGATTTGATCCCCAACACAATAAACAAACAAACAAATAAATAAATAAATAAATAAATAAATAAATAAAATTTTTTAAACAATCAGAAATGTGAGGGAACATTTTAGAATGTTATACATCTCCAATGTATTTAAAAGAGAAAGGTTTGCAAATGTCAACATTAAGGAGGTATTACTCAGTGTTAACCTTTATTCTTGGTTCAATATGTTAGTTCATCTATATTTACAAATCAAATTTGATTAATATACATAAAATGATATAAAGTAGAGATACGTGCATAAATATACAGGTACATAAAATATTTTAGAGCTTAATAAATAAATAATATCTTCAGGAGTTTTAAAGGAGCTATGAATCTACCATAAATCTGAATGCAAATTTGCTTGTTACAAGCCAGTTTCCATGTGTTCTTAAGAAAAAATACCTAATAAGTGTCCAGAGTCCTAAACATTTCTTTTATTTTTACCAAATCTGTTCATAACACCACTTTTCTATCTTAGCTTTTTAGAAGTCAGAGTCCTCTTTAACTCTTCCTTCTCCCTCTTACATTTCATCCAGTTTTCTAACTCAGGCCAAGTCTGCCTCTGTTATCTTTGCTTTCATCTTACACAAAGTTCTTAGAGCTTCTGTAATGCCCTCAGTAAGAACATCCTCCTCAAAACCATCCCCACTTTCCCTGATTCATTATTATATTTGTGATTCATGTTTGAAAGTCTTCAGAAGGAAATGTACTACCTTCACAAAGACACAGGAACACAAGACACAAAGACACAAGAACAGTCCCTCAGAGACTAGACTATCTCATGCCCTTCGGTATCTAGATGACCTCAACTCATGCTCCTTCTTTCTGTGTATGCCCTCTAAATTCCCGCTCAACTGATTGCTTTTCATTCCCTAAAGAGGATTCACACTCTTCTACCCTTGACTTTTTCTGTGTTACTTCCCTCCAGCAGAAAATTTTGATTCATTCACTCACAGGACCTGTTTTAATACAGAAAGCCAGAATAGTACATTAAGGTGACAGAGTGGTCATGCCCTGTAAGGCTCCCAATGAAATACCTCACTTCTCTCACTTCTCTCCTGTGCCACTTGTCAGTGTGTAAATTTTCCTTTCTTTGACCTGTTGTCTTTGTTTTTATGACACCTATCTCACTGTACTCTGTGTGACATTGATTCACATTCTAATAGTACACTCCTAGGTATTACTCCCATAAGGTCTAAAACTGATTGCACATATTTTTCTACAATTGGAAATGTTCAACAATGGAGTAGATACTCAGTAAAGATCATTAGAATTAAGTTGAACATTGTTGGCATTCTTTAACCCAAAATAAATATAATTTAAAGAGCAAAACAGAAAGGAGGTGGATCTTTTGCAGATAAGAAGGGGTCAAGAGACAGAATGATAAGGGGAGGAAAGGGAGAGGAAAGTAAAGTAAAAAGGATTAGGATATGATATGTATAAGTACAATAAACATGGCGATAAACATGTTACTTGGATAATGTTTTTAGAGTGTGGGTCAATACTAATTAGTGATCTACATTAAAATATGACATGCCTACAATTGTTGTGTTGTAGAAATCATATTTCTTTTATTTTGCATACTGTTGAAAGTTACCAGTTTTTAAAAAGGCAGAGCTGAGCTTTGTCAATCTTCTGTTCACTTAAGTAGGATTCTTAATTTTGACTTTGTATTCATTCTCTAGCCACTGCACATGATTATTTGGGCTGTGCCCTGCAAAATGGAGGCCAACCTGGGAGGTAAGTGAGACTAAAACACAGCCCACGCTCTGACTACCAAGCCACAAATATGAGCCCAATTACACTTGCAAGGGTGCATGCATCACCTGCCAAGAGGAAAGGACACCTTTTAATAATTCACACAAAGTGCAAATGGGGATTCGACTAGTCAATGAACTTTAATATACAGTATAGAAAAATTTTTCAATACTGAAACCCTTGGTGTGTTTTTTAATCCAGTTTTGCTGATAGGAGTGCAATTGTCATTTAAGTGCATCTCAGCTTAGAAAGAGTGAAGAATTTTATGAATTAAACATGCACATTCTTCCCAGAAATAATAAAAAGATGCATTAGGTTCTTGGATCAATTCTTTTCCAATGTAATATTTTTCCTTTTGTGTATTCTTTATTTCTTTGTCCCATATGAGTTTAAACTATTTAAACTGTGGTTCTTACTCTATTTCTCATATTCAAGAGTCTACTAAAAATCCTTAACAATGACTTGAAAGATAGATGCTCCCATTTTATCCCACTTTGGTGATGTAGTTTGGCTGGAATTCAGGGCACTGGATTATTGCCCTTGTGTTCACTGTTATTAGTACAATAATAATATCAGTGAACATTTCTCAGTGTTCATAATTTCATAATTGTATCACCTCAAATTCTCTCTACACATCATCATAAGAGCATTATTCTCATTTTTGCACATGAGACACGTGGAGTGTTTACTGTTTTTTCCAAAAAAGAGAGTAAGCATGTGTCCAATCTGAGATTGTACCTCAGCTCACCCTGGCCACAGAACAATTTCCACTCCATTGTATGTTGCCTCAAGACTATGCTCCACTTTCTTCAATAAATTTATTCAACAAATACTCCTTTTTGTGCCCTGAATTCTTCTAATGATGAGGAAGACAGATAATATCTTTGCTACTATGAAATACAATCAGGGAAAGAGACAATAAGCACACACACACACACACACACACACACACACACACACACACACACACATATATATGGGGGTCCAGGTATTAACATGCACTGTGATGAAAAACAAATCTGGATAAGGAGATAAAGAGTAATGAGTTGGAAATACTAGTTGGGAAGTCAGAGGTTTTTCTGAGAAGTGGCATTTTAGCAGTAGCCTGATTTTAATAAGGACAAAGCCATAAGAAGAATGAGTGTTTACAGCAGATAGAACACGTGTAAAGGTCCAGGTAGAAGGACCATGGCATGTTAATTGAAGTCTTGAAGGTGGACATACTAGGACAGGATATATAAGTGGGACGGTGGCAGGGCCTGAAGTTAGAAACAGGCTGAAACTTTACAAACCAGGTGCACGTCTGCAAGGGCAAGGAGTTGGCATTTTCTCTAATGAGAAGCTACTGAAGGGTTTTATCTCATTTACATTTTTAAGGTAATCTTGAATGCTGTGAGGAAAAATCAACCCCAGTCGAAGAAGAATAATGAAGAAATATCAGTTAGAAATATCTGTAGCTGTGGATGACAGTGTCTTAAGGAAAAGGGGCAGTCCTGGAAGTAATGAGCAAGGGTTATATAAGAAGAGAGCTGAAGGTGAAGTTAGGGGAATCTGGTGATGAGAATGTAAATGTTAAAGAAGAGATTACTCCAAGGCCACACTGAGATTTTACACTTGAGATACAGGTTGGTTGTCCAACATCCACCATTCCCTAAGGCAGAGGCAACTGGAAAGAAGCAGGGTTTTTAGAGCGGATGAGCAGAAAATTAGGATGACTTTTTCATACATATTATTACTTCTCATGGCATTGTTTAGAAAATATTTTCAGTCTATAACATTTTGAATCTGTAATATTTCTTTCAGCATTGGAAAAGATCTAAAAGGTGTTGGCAGATACATACCTCCATAGATTCAGGTAAGGTGTGAAAAAAAAACACCACCTGCCCAACATAAATGTATTGAAGTGTTCTTAATGTTTCATATTATAGCATCATATTTATTGTGGGGGCCATAGGTTTGATTTGATCATCAAACTAATGGTCAAGGTAAACCAGAGAACAAACTTGCAACGAATGTTAAAGTTCTTTTTGCTTTATGCTATCTAAAGGTAATATTTAATATGTCCGTTTTCTTGATCTATAATGAGTATTTTCCTATAGCCTTGAGGTTGGGAAGAGACATAAAGCGTTCATTGGATTTTATTTTTCTTTGTTGTTTGTCTCTTTCTTTCAAAACCACTCTCAAAACATATTTCCTCCAAAAGTCTTCTCAGATTGCTACAGACCACATAGAGAAATGCACAAATACTGAAATTCTGAAGAGGACATCATTTGCTTCATTCCTTAAGCACTTACAAAAATAACCTGAAAGTCTTAACTATACTTTCAGTTCAAGGCCCTTTCTACAAGGCAGCATTGTAAACTGGTTAAAGTAAAAAAGAAAAAGGGGGATATCTTTCATACTCTAGTAGCACCCTGTGTTCAACATAATTCTCTCATTAAAAGCCTTTGATTAGTCTTGTGGTGATTAAAAAGAATGAAACAGGCAGGCTATTTTCCAAAATTCAGAAAGGTTATAACATAGAATAGTTGTTTGGGAACTTCTGTTATATATTAGCAACATTATAAACTGCAAACTCTATAAGCAATAGCGCAGATAATTTAACCCAGCTTCATTTTGCACTCAAAACTCCCCTAGGTGCTATGGCTTGGATGTGGTTTGACTGGATCCTTCGGTGGTCAAGGTATGGCAATGTTAAGAGGTGGTGGAAGCTTTAAGAGATGGGAAGTAGTGGGGGATAGTTACTAGCCCCTCTGTACTGTGGCTTCCTGTCTCATCATGACATCTCTATTTTCATTCATGCACAGTGTAGCCACCTGACCTTGAACTTCTGGCCTCCAAAACTAAGCCAAATAAACCTCTTTTCTTTATAAGTCCCAGCTCAGAAATTTTTATTATGGTAACAGAAAACTGGCAAATATACCAGGAAAGACAAAACAGACAAATAAAACAGATTTTCTATGGCTTGGATATGGTTTGCATGTGTCTTCCAAAAGTTCATATGCTGGAAACTTGTTCTCTGGTGTTGTGATATTGGGGTGATGGCACTTTAGGTGGTGGGGCCTAGGAGAAAGTAGTTAGATGATTAAGAGGTTAATGTATTTTTCAAAGAAGCTCACTCAGTTTGGAAGGTGTGAGTTGTTTCATAAAGAACAGGCCTCACCACTGAATCTTTCTTGTTGCTGGCTCACCACATGTCTGCTCTCTACCTTTTGCACATGTTCCCACCATGATGCCGGTCTGCCATGCTATGGTGTAGCCAGAGACCCTCACAGAAGTAAAACAAACAAGCCAGCCAAATATCAAAATTTAAGCCTCCTAAACTATAAGCTAAAAGAAAAAAAAATCTGTTTTTGTTATATATTACCTAGATTCAGATATTTTGTTACAGCAGTAGAAAATTGGCCAAGAACATATGCCTTTGTCTACCAGTGACATGCTTTACCTATTAACTGGTTTGTTGTTTCAAATTTTTATTTAGTTATTTTATCTGTTTTGAATTATACCACATTTCTTATTTATTTTACACATAAAGGAGATAATATACATGAATATTAAAAATAGGGAAGATAATATTGAATCCATTTGAAGGATACTTGCCACTAACCACACTGAAAACTCTTTCCCACTTGGCTAGAAATTCAGGTGACAATTATGTGGAGCTAACCATAAGGATGAGTACTACTTATTATAATTTTATAATCTCCAAGGGCCATCAAAACACTAATGTAGTCTTTAAGTTGTCTATTCTGCTGGGAATAAAAATCTTTTAGCCCGCTAACAAGTATATATATATTCACTTATCCAAGATAGTTTTCTTTTTATATTTTTTCTCTTAGTGAGTCTCCTATCAACTTGAATTTATGTCAGTTAATCCTCTAGGATTCCATCAACATTTTTTCTCTTAGTGAGTCTCCTATCAACTTGAATTTATGTCAGTTAATCCTCTAGGATTGCAGCACCTTTGAGTACATGACCAAATAAACTTTCTAAACAAATACAAGCAACTCCTGGAGTGCTTAGACCCAACTGAGGTGTAGATCCTTTGATGTGGATTAGCCTATCCACCTTCTTGATTGGAAAAAACAGGAACAATCTCACATGTCAGGAAATAAGCCAATAATTGCATGTCTATATTTTAAGATATGTCCAGCTACAGACAGAAACATGAAAATTATTTTTCCAAGTAACTGTTGAAAGCAGGGTGGCTTCATTTCTGCTTTGTATCTATTCCACTGACACACATGTCCACATAATTCCACTTCCTCTTCCACACTTTTGATTCAATCTACTACAAATCAGTCATTTAGAATGCTTGCTGTGCTTGGTGACCAGATACAAATTTTGGTCAGGGTTCAACTAAGTAATTCAAGTGGACAGCCAAATATTGATATTATACTGATATTATACTCACTACTGGCTGAAAACAAAACAGAACAAAATAAACAAAGAAACAAAACACTCATAAGAAATAAATTGAATTTTGGTGAGAGAGCTAAGAGACTGGTGAAAATATAGCAAGATATATCCACATGAAGAATTTTTACTTTTCATTGAATTTTTAAATGTGTGACTCTGGCATATATCTTGCATTCTTAGTAAGGTATTGTTCAAATTTCCATTTTCAAAATAGCTTGTCAATTGCTATATGTAGCAGACCTCAAGAAATTCTCAAAAAAATCTTACTCAGCAAAAATCTTAGATATTAGTTTTAATATAAGAATCATGAGAGTATTAAGGATAATACTAATCATCTAAAATGTTCTGAAGGGAAAGAGAAAAACAGGCCCCTGTTTCCTTCCTCTGAAGCAATAGAATCTCATGAAGAGAAAATTATCAGGACACAGTTATGAAACATTCAAATTCCTCTTCCTGCTCAGAATAATGCATAATTAGCACATCTGTGTTTGCAAAGATGAAATTTAACTCATTTTGTTTTAGAAACATCTTAAAATATGACAGTTTCCTGACTATTCTAACAAACTTATATTGACTTAATCTAGACTAATAGACCCCTGTGGGGAGAAGGTTGAAAAAGACAAGAAACTCCACCCTGCAAACTTCAGGACAATATGATAGGGTTAACCCTCAGAAGGGCAACTAGTTTTCCATAGGCCAAAGGCATTTCTGAATTTCCTATGAGGTTTTCTTCTAACTTTTCCTGGCTCAGGATCTCAGGATATTTATGAATATATAAAGTTGAAGTGTATGTCTACTCAAGCTCATAGTAAATCAAAAATGCCAATGTTCTGATTCCCAAGAGTTGTTGATACAATAATAGAAATTATAGAGGAAGAGATGAGATGAGAGTACAGTGTGAGAAAAGGAGGTCTGTGTGTGTGTGTGTGTGTGTGTGTGTGTCCAGAGAGAGAAAGAGAAAGACAGAAAGAGAGAGAGAGAGAGAGAGAATCAACAGAGAATGGATTACACTGAATTAAGTAAGTCTTGGAAAATATCAAACTGAAGTTGCCTTAAGTTAGAACCTTAAAAAATGGTTCAAAGACTTTTATGTGGTTTATGAACAATTCATTTGCATTATATGGTAGTGAACTGTTGAAGAAACATTTCAAACCATGCTGTAATGGCCAGAAAACCATGCAGAAAGGATATTGCTCATTTGAAACACAGAGAAAAGGCAGAGAAAGGGAGATCAAGGCTGGCAGATACTGATCTGAATCTGGAAAATCTAAAGATAGATATAAAATTATGAAAATTAATATTAGCATACATACAGTTTATTAATTTGAAATGTTGCATACTCTGCATGCAGTATAATGCCTAGAACATCATGTTAGTTTGATAATAAATGTAGAATGGATGTCTAAACATTAAAGAGGGGTTGAGATAAAGCTCAGTGGTAGAGTGCTTGCCTAACATGTGTGAGAGCCTGGGTTCTAGCTTTAACAAGAACAACAACTCACACACACAACAACAAAGATAAAAGTTGAAGAAAAGGAAATGCCAAGGTCTAAGGATGGCAACATCCTTTAAATCTCTCCCACAAACAGAGAAGAATAGAGAAGAATATAGCAACATTCTGCTTTGTAAGTACAGTAATCAACATGACTAATTCAACATACTTTGTTCATCTGCAATTGCTTTTACTTTTCAGTGCACTAACATCCTAACTGGAGAAACTATAAGGAAATGAAAAGTGAACAACAATAAGCTTTTCAACATTAGTTGAAGGCAGTAAAATATATTCTTTTAAAGACAAGAAAGTTCAACTAGAAAAAAGTACTTAACTATACTGGAAATCGTCATGAAAATAGTTATTTTCAGAATTTAAGGGAAAGCAATATTGCCACAAGCCTTAGGAATTGAACATTGAAATTAGAAACTCTAGAAATTATAACATTGAAAGTTACCTATTTGTAAGATCCCAAACTAGAGTCCCTGTTTATATAAATTCTGTAAATCATACCTTCTAGAATGTTTATAAATGTAGTCAGGCAGCTGGAATGTAGTAGTATCTCTTATACAGCAATTTTCAGTAGAAAATAGCTTGGATCCAAGTGGGTAAAGAAGCATCTCATCCTAGATCAGATCTAAACTATCTTACAGGCCATCAATGTGACCCAGCATGCCAGCATAATTTCTATCTTACTAGGAAAAAGTTCAACAATACTATAAGACATCAAGGAGTACTACCCATACCTATTTTAAAATTAGTGAAATAATTTGTATTAATTTCCCATAAAAATGTTTATTCTCCAGTAATGCTAATTAAGTTCACAATAATTATGTAATAATATAGCATTCTGTTGATTCATTAGAATACCTTCAACTGTTAGCTTTTAGCAAGGATACACTAAGTCATTTTATCACAAATCAAAAATAATTGAAAAAATATGCAAAATTTAAGATCAAACATTTATTTTACCAGAAACATTCTGATTATCTGTTTTTAATAATGTGGGAAACTCCTTTACTTATGGCCTATCCCTTGCAGGTATATTTTTCTTAAGTAGATATCAATTATACCTTGACGTATATTTGAAGTAAGCCTTGACTGATGAAGATAAGTTTCTTTAGCACCCTATTTAAAAATGCATGAAGAAGAAGGTCAGTTCCTACCTCACCTCTATACATATAACTTTCAACAATGCCTGCAAGGCTGTGTATGTACAAGTTGTACAACAGAAAATCTTGTATTTCTCTAGTTAAGTGGGTTACAATATCGGTTATCAATTAAATTCTCACATATTTCATTTTTATATGCCCTTTCACATTTGTAAAATTAGTAAATATTTGCTGCGTTCTAATTTTAGGATTAAAGTATGATGATTCTTTGACAAATTCTGACTAAGACTTAATATACAGAGAGTTCCTTTCAAAACCAGAATTTTAAAAGAAACTTATAATGATCATTTAGAAACTTTTTAGCATATTTTCACACAGATTGGTAAACTTCCCCCCTGTGCATTGCACATTCCCAAATGACTGGATGGGCTTATTATATGACCAAGCTACTCAGTATCAGAGCCATAAAGTTGGATTCAGGATGAAAGAAATGTATTTGCTGCCCTCCATGAACCAAGTACCTAGGACAAACTTGGAGCAGGCATTTCCACATTCTTAAACTTATAATTCTGTTATTTTTCAGAAAACAAACTTGAGGTTTAAATTGGAGCGTGTATGACTTATTCAAAGCCTTATAGCAAGGATAAAGGGGAGCCAGGACATTAACACAGTGGTCTGATATTAAAACCTCTCCTTATATGTTTACACTGCAGAGCCTTTTACTTTCACCTAATTATCAGTAGCCACAACCTTGATTAGAAAATTATGAATGCTCAATTTGAATCTGGCACAACTTTGAAAGGAACTAAGGGAGTTTGTTTAGCATTAATTGATTTTATAATATCTGTTTGCATTAAATACTTTAAAATCTTTTTAAAAATACTTTGCTTACATAAGTTGTTAGTTTTACACCTTCTCACTTCCATGAATTCCTTTCACTCTCATTATGAGATTGGCAGCAAATTAAAGTACTGACATAGTTAAGGAAAAATCATGTCATCAGGGGAAAAGATTAGAATTTATGCTCTCCTAAATTTAGATAGTTTAATCAAGACAGTATACTTCTTGATAGTATAGGCAATAATAGAAATGATTTATTTATATACCCTACTTTAAAAAATAAGTACTATTTTCATCTTATGAGCTTTAAAATCTATTTACTAAAAGGTCAACCTGGAATTACAGGCCCAAGATAAAATAAGAGATTTTCTCATTTTCACAAACTTCAAAAATGGCATGAGTTTAATTCAAGTCTTTTTTTCATGTAACCCATGTTTAATTATCTTGGGCTGGTAAAAGGAAGATATTAGCTCACAAGTCTTTGAAAATACATATACAAAAACTAACCTTATCATTAAATTCTAGTAACCCACCTCATATATCAACAGAAATTTTCTGTGTACATAAAAATATAAATATGGCATGTTTGACATTTTGGAGCATCCTTAGACATTGATTTGTAATTCAGATCACATAGCATCTTTGATTTCTCCCACTTGCCTATGCCCTTTCTCCAACCCTTCCCCCAAACAAAACACAAAAGCTTTATCTGCAGTGGATGGAGAGCAACCCAGGAATCTGTGCAGAGACTATCCATCACATTTCTGTCTTAATTGAATGACACCAGAATGAGATCGATAAAATGTAACAAGAGACAGCTTTGCATTTCCACACTCACTTATTCCCCCTCTCCATTACTCTCAGTCACCACCGTGACCAGAAAGCTCAAGTACAGAACATGAACCCTGCTGCCAGACAAGCTGTTAGGATATGAATAAACTTGTCAGGAAAATAACACAACTTATACTGTTAGAAGGGAGCTAGAGGAACAAAAGGTTATTAAAGGGAGTATTGAATAGTTTTCTTAAAAAAAGCAATTTCATAGATGTATTCTCACTCCTAAATAACCTTCTCCAAACCATTGCTCCAGTTAAATAATCTCAACAGCTCCCCCCATTTCCCCATGATTTCTTGAGACTGTGTTAATGACTGGCTCAAATACAGATGTGGTGACATCTCAGCTCAAACCAGCAAGTTCTACAATAAATGCAATAAACGTGGGGCAGCTGTGATATGCATATGTCCAAGGTTCCCAAGATCTCGAATGCATTATTGATAACTTCATCACTCTGCTAAAAGCGAAGGCTGACATTGTTTTAATCTCAACCTTCTCCTGAAGAGCCTTGGCTTTTGGTAGGAATCGATTGCAGGAAGTAGTAAACCAAAGAGCAAAACTGCACAAGTAAAAATCAACATTAAGAATCCCCTACATTCACTATGAATGTGTTAACCAAAATTATGTGTCTTGCTTTTTTGTTTTTATACCTTTGACATTTACAATGTGGTCACACTATAAGCTATATATTCACTTAACACTCCATATTTGAGCTTGTTATCCACGGACAGAAATTAGTCTTTATTGTAGTTTTAAGGTGTAGATTTTCTTTATTCTAGTAAATTTTCTCTATATAATATTGAGATTTAATTAGCTTCTTTATAATGCTATATAACCACAGAAAAATATGTACCTATAAAGATCTACAAAATGTTACTTTCATTATTTAAAACAATAAAATAAAACTATAGCATACATTAGTGTTAATGTTTTTAAATGTTAGACATTATTTTAAATTAATTTCAAACATGACATATTGAATAAAATGACAACATATAAAGTTCATTTCTCATCAGCCATAGTGTGAAGAGAGAATTGGAAAGTATATTCAAGGCATGACTTAGAATTTGATTACAGTATATGCTGGCCTCATATTTGGAGATAAAGTCTAAAGTAGATAACACTTGCTATTAAAATAAGAGAACATTTCTTAGAAGTAGATGGCTAGCTGATTTGTAAAACAATCATTAGTCTCAGGTTGCTACTGGATTCCAGAGCAAATGAGCTTGCAATTCAACCATTATTTATGAATATAAACAACTGGCCCTAAGGTACTAAAGACAAATATATTCAGTTTGGTTTCACCTTCAGCCCCTGGTCACTTGAAGCAGGAGTTAATGGCTCCTTCCTATGGCATGCATTAGTGGACCTGTTTCACCCACCTCTTACTTGCTGAGGCGTGTATTTGATGTCACATAAATTTGCCCAAGTTGCAAATTTGACATTGCCCAAGACAGAATTAAAGCCTCAGAAATGAAAAAATTTAATAAAAAAATAATATGAGTCTATATACATATATGCCTCTATTGTGACATAAAATAATTCTTAGTGCATTATAAAATATGTAAAAAGTAAAACATTCCAAGGCCTGTCACATTGTTTTATTATGGTTTATTCTTTTTAATGTAGTCATTGCCCACTTTCCCAAGGACTGCAGGAGCTTAACCCCTGGGAAAGATAAGTTTCACAGAATGTGGAACTCATTTGTGTAACATAAACTAAAGCTAACTTGAAATAAATATGTTCTATCTCTGATCATTTTTTTAAATTGCTGTTTGCTTAAGTTGGTGGGCAGTCTATTTAGCAGTACCAGAGTCAGAATATATCTGTTATACACAAGCACATTACTAGAGGAAAAACATGAAAATATAAAAATGATATCAGAATTTCATAACACTAGAATAGGGTCTGCTCCTTCAAATGTGTGTACATCTCCCACTGGGGAGTTGGTTAACCCCAAGGATTCCATACAGGTCAGAATCCAGACACTGGATACAACAGCTCCACAATGTGAGGTCACACAAAGAGCACAGTAAATGTTTGAGATTGGTGGTGCTTGTTAGGTGTTATTGCATGTGGGTTGTTCTTATTTTTTTAAATGAGACTATGGCTAATTAGGGTGTTGGGAGAGTGTGGTCTGATGAAGACACTGATTACAATTATAAAAGACTTCTGGGGTCAACATAGTCAAAGACACAGTGCTACTTGTGCTAGCCCAGTGGTGTCTATATGGTTGTCAAGTATGATTATGAAAGAAATAGAGTGGATTTTTTTCCTAAAGCATTCAGATGACCATGGATGTGGCTCATAGTTTTACCAGAGTCCTACTTCTACTCTTGTGTTTTCCTTGAACAGTTAGAATTCTCAAGAAACAAAAACTCCATCTTATTTTACTCTTCAGATCTCTGATAGAGCAGGAAGAATAACAGAGAAAAATTATCTTCTGTAAGTCAATTTTATAATACTTTTTCCCTTTCAAAATTTGAAGTCAATTTCAAATTTATTCACATTTTAAATTTATGTAAAATAACCAAAAACTAAAAACATAAAATGAAATAACAAGTGGCATATACACCCATGAGATGAGTAAAGAAGAAACTGATTTTTACTTTGAGGAATTTATTTTCTAGAGTGCAAAATAAAATAAAGAGAAAAATAATCTTTGTTTAATCCTGTAGAGTAACCTATTGAGATGCAACAACTGCATAGTTTATGTTTGAGTTTTGTTCCCTCGAGAGTATTCCTCATTTAAGAGATGTGCACTTATTACAACATGCTACAAAAGAAACTGAAAGGGTATTCAAATAACTGCTATATTCAAAAGACTCTTTTTTCAAGGAAACAACTGTAGATTTTTATACTTATTTTTGCTTTGCTATGGGCATTCCAAAATGACAGAAAGATTCTCATTTGTGCCCCCTCCCCACCCCATTGAAAGTTATTGAATTTTCTGGTTTTGTACAGTGTAGAACAATCTTGCAATAATAAAACATTTCAACTTTGTACAAAAGGTGAAGCTTTCCATTTGAAGTTTCTCTTTAAGAGAAAAAAAATAAAGAAAATGGGCTGACAGCTTTAGAAAATTCAAACAATTCCCCTTGCCAAGATACGTATTTCATGAGTTTTCTCTAATTTCAGATTTGGTGCATATGTCTCTTGCTAACAATGAATGCTTTCAATTTCAAAGTTCAGTTTCTTCTCTCCCAGCTCAAACCAATCTTCACCTTTTAATAGGCAATTATTTTCGTAATCGCTCTGTAAAAACTTTTTTCCAGAATGGTTGTGAGACACACAGTTCTAAGTTATCCATTATGGATGTATTTAAAACAAACTGAGTGGGTTGTAAACTGCAAATTGGCACTTGATTGGTAAAAGTCTCTTAGATTAAGGAAAAGCAGCAAGAAAACTATACTTCAAAAGTATTAGAAAACTTTTTAACTTACAAAGTCATAAAAATCATAAGAAAATCAGTTGAGAATAATCCTTTAAAGAACAAATTGACTTAATGGTATTGTTTGTGATTTTAATGGAATGTCACATTGTAATATTTTCTCCCATAGATATTAAATTTCACTTCAAAAATAGAATACTCAGCATTTGTTCAATACAACCTAAATAAAATAAACTGATGCAAATTTTTCTATCATGAGATAATGCACACAATTTTATAATCTCAACTGTTTGTATATATATTTTTTAAATATTTCTCCAAAAATAATCTTATGTGGCAATATCCAGGAAAACAATAACAGAAAAACAGGAGTTAATAATAGACTATTTTTTATGAGAATCAATTTAACTGTCAGGAGTAGAGAAAGATAATCTCATTCACTCCTGTGACATACAACAGTTTTAGCAATACCAATTTCAATGTTGCCTACATAAATAGAATAATGAAAATGCACATGTCTAAGTAGTTGAAATTTATAATTTTTATATTTTAAAGGTGATTCCAAATTAAGAAAATCACTATACTTCATGAAACCAACTAAATATATAATAAAAGCTTCCTTTAATATCAATGTTTTAAAGTTAACTTATGACAAGCTGTTTAAAGGATGTGTTTAATTATTAATAGAAACATTTTATCTTATAGATTTCTGAAAAAGTTATGCTTAATATTATCACCACTGACTCAATATAGAAGGTAAAATACAGAACATAGCTGAGCCAATAATGCAAACACTCTAATTAGTATCATGCTATAGAAAAACAATGAAGTGATTTTGTCACCACTGACTGACAATTAGCCTAAGTACAACAGTTAATTTCATGGAAATAAAACCACTATAAAATGAAAGGAACAAAACCTATCATAATTAATGGCATCTGTCAGTATTCCTCAACTGGTTATTTCATTAATGAACCTTAAAATTTTCAAGCAACTTGAACAGCTAAAAACATATGCAAAATACAAGACTTAATGTATCTAAATTTTCTAGTTTTTAGTCATCTTTGGAAACAAGTAATTTAGCAACAGATTTATGTACATAAAGTTTCTAATTCCCTAAATTTAAAAATAGCAAACTTCTATGTGTTTGTTATAATGAAATCAAGCAGATTAAAAAGCTTAGGAGAGCTGTCATTATCCTGGTGTAAAGCTTCAGGTTCAGTGAATTACCAATAATCATAGAAATGTAACGTTAAAAGTTCCTAGTTGTCTCACTCTCAACTTCTCTCTCCACTTTTGTTTGCCGTCTTTCTAAGGTGACACTTTCGTTCATGCCCTGAGCACAGTGATGCCCACCCCTGAGATCTCATGTCAGTTTCATCTCAGGCATTAACTCTGGTACAATTTTCTGAGGTACATTGTCACCATATATCACAAAGCCAAATCAAGTTTTAAATGTTTTTCTGGGTTCTGCTAAAGGTAGAAAGGACTCATTTTGCAAGGGATCTACCAATGGACAAAGTAAAAGTAATTCAAGGCCAGTGACTTCCAAAGGTAAACTTAAGAAAATGTAGCCTCGTAATTTTTTTTTTCTTACTCCAACAACTTCAGAAAACAAAGCTTAAAACCTAACAAAACATCTCTATAGACTATTGCTTAATGGGCAATGCATGGATTCTTAAAACTTGAAGCACACAAATAAACATTTTAGAGGTTTTTGGCTGTGCAGAGATAAGATCCTCTCTGGGGAGATGACTAGAAACTGCTGGGCTCCTTTGTGCAGACTCCTGGAATGTGCTTGCTTTTCATTTCTTTCTTTGTGTCTGGCACACTGGCCTCACAGGCAGTGTCTTAAGCCATGCAGGGTCAGGGCAAACAGAGAACTGCATTCATGGACAGATCAAGTTTATGTGAGAATCTGCTCCTCCTCTGCCCTCAATCTCCATATGAATTGTTAGTAAAATCTCAGCCTGAAAGCTCATCACCCCAACAGTGGGGAAGTCATGCAGAGAATGCCCTGGTTCAGAGAAACAAGATTTCTTTATCTTTTTCATCCTTTGCCAGCATTTGTGGGAATTCTGCCATGTAACCTCCTCCTAAACCAACCCGCAAAGCATGCCCCTCCAGGCCCTCACAACACCCTGCTCCTCTCTCCAACTCTCTGGGTTGCATCTGAGCATCAGGAAAAGCAGGGAGACCAAAGACAAAAGAAACATTCTGACATCCACAGTAAATCTACATCAACTTTGCCTCTACATTACTTTGCTACTGTAAAGACCTTCAGGCAAAAAGGAAACAGCAATGCTTAATTTTTCCCAGTTTGTGTCTAACAGCTGGAAAGACTTACCCATATTTTTATGACACCATATGAACTAGAGAGGCACAGATACAATAAAAGGTCATATAGAAAGTGAAGAGCAGAGTCCTACCCTAATTAACTTGATATCTTCATGCAAATACTGGACAGGAGCAAGACCCGATGTGTGTTGCAGGCAATCTTGCATGTATCTTCTAACCTTGCTACAGTATAGCTGGGCCTCTTGTTTCCTCTGCTTTTGCTTCTTACAAACTGTTTTAATATCGAACGCTTTTCAGAGGGATGGGCTGATGAACGAAAACATGAATTTCCTGCTTGCCCTTTAAGGTGGGTTAAAGGGGGTGCTAGCAATCAATTACAGAACAAAAGAACAACAAAAAAATGACTTAACCTACGGAGTGAATGCATTACATTCTTTGTTTTGCATTTTTTAAACTTTGTGCTCATTTGTATTTATCCTTATCATGAATAGTAAACAATATCCATTTTACTTTTTTTTTGAAGATGAAAGTTTATCCAGTAGCTCTAGAAAGAAAATCTACTATTTTCAACTAAAAAGAGTCTTTAAGTACATTTTCTCTTCAACTTGATAATGATTTAACAAAGAGTAAAACAAGTTTGAAATTGTATCTGCATTTATGCTTCAGATTTTCATATTGCTTTAACACATGCTTACTTTCAGAATTAGCAGTTACATTCTCCACTTTAATCAACATTCTGACCATACTAAATGTATGCTTTCCCCTTTTGTTTTGGTGAATAAAACAACAATAAATTTTAAACTGCATATAAATGATTTCAAGTTATCTTTCATTAAACTTTTTTTGCCCTGTAGCTGCATATGTCTAAAAGGTGAATACTGTTTAAAGCTAATACTTATAAATATACCTAAATAGATCTATTTTGACTACAATATAATACAAATCTCTAGCACCATATATCTAAAAATTCCCCTAGGTAGTAAATATTTGAAAAATAGAAACAGACATCCATGCACACACACACAAACTCACACATACAATTTCCTTAAAGAGAAAAAAGGCAAACTAAAAAAAAAAAACATAAATGACTCCTTAACCATTCACATAATAAAGTTATAATCCTTATTATTTCATTTAACTTTTGTAAAACAAAGTTACTATTATAAATGGCACAAGCATTTGCTTTCTATCCACAGGTATCAGTTTTAGTTTGTGAAACAGGACTCAATAGTTAAAGAATTTTCTTCCACAAAACTTAAGTTTGACAAAGTTTGAAAGCACAAGAAACTAAGCTTTATACTAAATATTTCTCTGCTTCATGAAATTCTACTTAAGCATTAAGATTTAGAAAGCCATTAAATGCACATGAATTACAATTGTAATATAAAGTTCAATATTATTCTTTAGTATTGATGTAAATTATTATTATAATGAATGTGCATTATACTGCTCGTAGAAGCATAGAAACTGTGGTAGTTCCACAAATATATCTAAACCAATCTTTTAATATATAAAATTCAGTAAATCAACAAATGTTAAAGACATTTGCAAACTTACACAAAATGTAAAACGTCATTTTAAAATAGTAAATAACTAAAATATATATTGCTTTTATGTGAAATAATTACCTAATAATCTAATTTATGGTAATGAGTTTACCATTTAACCAGAGATATGGGAAAATTCAATAACTTTATTCATAAGACTGTTTCTGAAATATATCACCTTAAAACTTGAATGTGATGCTTTACTTTCACCAATTGCCAAAGAAATCATAGTGTTTTATCACAGAATCTGTACTACAAAATTTCAATTCCTATTGTTATGGGTATTTTCTGAGATGCAGAAATTAATGGTTTGGTCAATTACCTTTAAAATTTGCTTTTCAAAATATGTTTACAAAATACTAATATAGTTCTAGAGTAGTGGTTTCCATGTTTTTGTTTACCCCCTGAGCAATACAGTATGTCCCATTTCCCTGGAGATGATCATGGGGTGAAGAAGGAGATAAAACATGAGTGTTACTGGAAGGCTTGAGACATGGCAGTCCATCATATCTGAAACCCTGTGAGCGGCAGACAGAACCTGTTCCCCCAAAAATAGCTTGGTGGTGACAAAGAGATGAAGCAATGAAGAATTCATCTAAATGTGTGCTTTTGCATGTTTTAGGAATATAGATATCAATGTTGTGCCATAATATGAGATTTAATGAAGATTTTAGAAAGCCTGAAATAAAACTAGAGACAAGTTGAGGCTCCTATATTACTGTAGACCAAGTGTGGTGGCCCCACAAAATGTATATGTTGAACCCCTAACCCCCAGTGTGGCTGTCAGCAGGAATGAAGCCTTTGTGGCGTTAACTAAGGTTAAATGTGGTCATACAGTTGGGATTTTGATCTAATTGTATTGTTGTCCATATAAGACACCAGAGAGCTTGCTGCTTCTTTCCATACATGTGGGCTGAGAAAAAGCAAAGTGGGTATAAATGGAGAAAGCAGCTGTCTACAAGCCAGGAAGAGATCCCATCACCACAAACGAAAGTCCTTGATCATGAACTTCAGCTTCCAGAACAATTAGAAAATACAGTTCTGTTTTTTAAACCACTCAATTGGTGATATTTCATAAAGCAGCCCAAGCAGACTGAATTTAACATGTGTAAAAATCAGCAACAAGAGAAAATTGGAATAAATCCAAATCTGCATTCTATGCATATTTCTATTTTACCTGCTACTATTATTTTCTTGGAAAGCTAGGTGAAGTGGATAAGAATCTCAATCTTTTTCTCTGGTTTTTATATAAATATTAACCTTGGTACCTATGTGCCAGATACATTGTCGATCTGTCTTTGAGCTATTGATTACATACCTAAACCAGAGAGTATACTATAATAGTTAATGTCTCATATAGTCATTTTCCTACAAAATACTTCTTTTAGAAAAAACTATAGTATAATGATGAATATTATGGATTTTGGGTCTAGAGGTCTAGAGATGCAGATTTAGCTTCAGCTACTGACCTGTTCTTTGACTTTATGTGCCCAGTGGCCTATACAATTCTCAGTTTCTGAGCTGAAAAATGGGAATAACATCTTTGGCATCAAAAGGTTGTAAATTGTAAGTGCTGCAAATAAAGCAGTATAATTCTTGATCATGATTAGGACCATCTTTATCTTCATCATCATTATCATGCTTTCTAGGCTCCATAAAGTTTTATCCTTTAGTTGAATTATAGCATCAAATTTCTATATATTTGGATTCACATAATCTAAATGCCAACCTGGAATGATCTTTATAGAGTGGGCTTTTAAAAAATACATTGTCTGAAAACTTAAAGCTTTGTAAGAGTAATAGGCATGATAGTAATTCCAGCCCTCTGGAAGAATGAGGAAGGGAAATTGTAAATTCAAGTGCAGCTTCTGCAAGTTAGCCACTTAATGAGATCCTTTCTCAAAACAAACAAACAAACAAACAAACAAAAACCGCTAAAGATATAGCTCAGTATGAAAGCCCTAGGTTCAATCCCTGGTATCATGTGGGGAAAATAGATCTGTATAAAAAATAGCAATAGCTTGATTTAATTTATGGTATTTCTAAGGACTCTGTTTCTTATATACTCCTTTAAAGTTAAGTTGTATAAATCTTCTTATATCACATCATAAAAGCTATGTGTGTTTCCATTCTAGATTTTTGCCTGGCTTCGGGCATCTTCTAAATGATTATGTGTATTGACTGACATTCTCTCACTTTTATTTTCCTTAACACTTTCCTTTTATTTTTTTATTTCTCTATTTTAAAAATTATTAGTACATGTTCACAATACATAATGAATATATTCACTGTGGGGTATTAGTACATATATATATCATATCTTGATCTTTTTTCATTTCTCTTTATACTGCTTTTTAAGGAAAGTTCAAATTTGGAAAGAGGTATATATTTAGGAAGACAGACTTAGAGAGTCAAAGGCAGTTTAAGCCATAGGACTCTGGGACCAACTGATGAGGTTTAAAGATTTTTTTTTTTATTTTTTTTGGTACTGGGGATCGAACTTGGGACCTTGCGCTTGCAAGGCAGACAGCAGAACTACTGAGATAAACCCCCGGCCCTCAAAGAAGTTATTTTGACTGATCCTAAGTATCAGCAAATATAAAAATATGGGATTTGCTCCATATGTATTAAAATTTAATTGGTAAAATAAGTTCACTTACTAAAAATTTTTACAAGAAAACTAGAAAAAATTTCTTCAGATGGTTGACTATGTTATTCTTTTATCTTATGCTTTTTTGATGGGCCAGTATGGTAATGGGAAAGAATATACTTCTTTGCTTAAAATGGATGTTTAGGAAACATTAAGCATGTTTAAATAAAAATTTGAAAGCATATTTGAGCCATTAACACTGTGCTGTTATTGAAATAGTCACAATTGTAAAAAATAGCACTACATTTGTTGGTTTTATGTAACACACTGAAGTCAGTAAAGCACTCCATAGAGACATATAACAGGATATTCTATCTCTAGCCTTATTTATATCTTCCCAATTATTATATATTGCTTTAATGGCTGCAGTAAAGATTTTGCAAGTTGATCCACTGTTGAAATTAAATTAAATATAATCTTTAATTCTCATTTAAGTAAGAAAAGACACTATATGAATATATTAAGTGTCAAAACACATAAAATCTTATTCTATTTTATATTAATGTTTTTATAGTGTATAACATGTAAGTGAGTTTCAAAGGAAACTCTAGGAGCTAACTTGATTACAACATGATATAAATATTAAAAGGAAAAATGATTTTTCTAAATCCTAAAAGTGGACCAAAATGACTAAAGCTGTTCCTACACAGTATAAGTACACATCCAAAATTTTTAACATTATATACCAGATATCTTTGCTATGGAACTACAAGAAATTATTGTCTGTAAATGGTAACATGAATTTTTCAATATTATTTTATTCACTATAGTTTTAGGGCTCTTGTAAATATAAGGAATACCCTAAACAGTTGAATGTGAGATTCAAGCTCAATGTGGAAGAAGTTACTAATGTGCTTGCTAACAAACTTTTAGTACTATATCTTAGAAAGTCATCACTTATTAAAAAAAGGCTGAAAATTTACAAACACAAGATGAGCTGAGAAGTGAGGTACTTGGTGCCACAAATACAATTATCATAAGAATATCTGATTATCTACCAGTTTGCCTGTACTTGTTTTCCCTATGGTTCTTCTTGTTTACTAATATTCAGAAAAAAAAAAACTTCATTTAACTCAAATTTATTTTTATATCCTATGCTTTACAACAGTTCTTTCTAAAACAATTTCTGTAACATTTGTACTATCCACAGATAAATTCTAATTATTTTGTTGCTTATGTAATTTTTACTGAAACATTTCCTGTATTTTAATCTTATTTACTCTAACAAAGATATGTATGTTCAAATACATGTGTGTGTATATATACATACATGTATATATATTCACTTGCTTTTCAGAAATCACTACATATTTCACATTGTATTAGTATTTGTCTTTATAGCTCTATTAATCAATTATTACATTTTGTTATTGGCAATGTAACAGTATTTACCAGTCCTAATATTTTTTTTAAGTGGTGATATGCTATCCTTTCTTTCAGGGTAGATAAATATTACCACATTTCTGAACATTATAATTTCCTGCTGGATTAAATTACACAATTTATTTCTATAAAGCATCGCCCTACTAACACCCGCAAACTATTGAATGACTTGAAAAATGATGCACATACAAAATCTACCTAGCCTTTATACAAATCAAATGCACCAGCAATTCCTGTTCTCCAATATTTAAAAGAGTGTTTTAATTCTTCCAAGGCCTGTCTCTGTTGTATCATCAACATCAGGATCTGGCCAACAAAAACTAACTGGAATATTTTTCTCAGCCACCATATTTTAAATTTATAAAACATCAGTTAGCAATATACACTCATTGTGTTATTCAATATAGAAGCCAGTAGTTATAGATGCATATTTAATACAATGTGAGATTAAAACATACTGAGAATTTTAAACTTAAAAAAAAATTCTTACAGTAAAAGACATATAAGCATTAGTGCCCCTGAAAATGCGCCCCCTTGCTTCAAACACCCTTATTTGATGATTCTACCCTTTTTCTGAAGCAGTTCTGGAAATCCTCTTTCATGTCTTTGTAAGGTACGTATGACCCAAACTATACCGAAGGCTGCTGCCTTGTGCCTACCAACAGAAAAGCAGGTTTCTAAAGCCATTAATTACAGTGTACCCTCATTCGCCTTATTCACTGGATCTCACACTGTTTCCCTTCAGACTCTTCCCTAAACTCAAAATGATCATGAAAGGTAAACATTTTCAATCAGGTTGTGAAATCAAACCATCAAGGACAGAGCAACTACAGACACTCACCAAAACGACTCCCAGGGGCCTGGGGATTTAGCTCAGTGTTTCTGTCACCTGCTTTGCAAGTGCAATGACCCGAGTTCGATCCCCTGTACCAAAAACAGAAAAAGAAAAAAGAAAAATGACTCCCAGAACTGCTTCAGAAAGTGGCAAGAATGATGGGATAAGTGTGTCTGAAGCAAGGGGGAGAATTGTAAGGAGTATTAATCTGGATGTATCTTTACCTGTAATTTTTAAAAATGTAAACATTCACCACACTTTTTGATCACACTACATAGTAATTCTAGAAGCATTATTTCACATTTAGAAAATTTAATTTATGGTTTGCTATGATTTATATCCTTTTCAAATTCAGAAGTTGAAAAGTAATGGCCAATGTGGTGATGGTAAGGGGTGAAGTCTTTTAGGGATGATTATGTGATGAGTCCTCTTCATGAATGTCATTAAAGTCCTAGTAAAAGAGGCTTCAGCAAACATTTGGCTTCTTTCATCTTCACCTTCTCTCAATGTGAGGAGTCAATCATGGAAGTTCAAATGCTAAGAACTTTTAGGACAGTTTTCTATTTAGAGATAAAAAGTTAAAGGAACAAGTTTTACCATCTTCTGGAAAAAGCAAGACAAGAATTAGAGTGCCCCAGCCAAATAGTTTATGCTCTAGATTAAACTATGGTAGGCATTGTTATCAGGAGAAAAACAGCTGAAAAGGAAGTCATCAAAGAAGCCATAGCATATGGAGCCTTGGACTTGTTATATTACCCTAAAGAGCTGAATAATGTGAGGACTTCAGGATACCTCTAGAACCCAAGTGGTTATTAAAATGCCACATTTCTTTTAACTAAAACTTCCAGAATATCGTTAATATCTGATAATAATAATTTTAGTAGCATAGCCAAGTGTTAATTTATAAATCCTGGGAGTTACTTTGCATGAGTATGTATTTCAGTTCTACCAACAACTAGTTATGTGAACTTAGAACTTACCTACCATACTCTATTCATAAACCGGTAATAGCAAAGAAAATAGCTCTCAAACCATAAGGAAGTTTTAAAGCTAATGATAATATATTTGAGTTATTTCAACCAATGACTATAACACAAAGTATATATTCACTCAATGCCAGATTTCATATATATGGTATACATTAATTTCATTCTAAGTAGTTGAAATTACTAATTATGCATAAACTCAATCCTTAGATATTTTCATTGGGTAATTATGTATTTCACTCCTGCAGTTTTTAATGATCTGAATTCTGTGGCACATGATTCTCAAGCGACAGAAAAACTGTACACAAATTGATGACAATGTCAGGGTAATATGTGTCATCTATGATAACCTACGTAATGAATAGACTGTATGACCTATAAAACTTCACAATTTTAAAGGTTGAAGTGAGAAACAAAAAAGATAGTAAGCAATCTCTGTACCAGAGTCTCACAGTTCATGCTTGACAACAGGTAACAGTTTCATGTCTTAGAGAGTGGTATGTTTTACAAGATCTTTTCTTACAGTATTGTAGATTAGAACACAAGAACTATCATTAGCAAAAGAAAGATTTCTGAAGAGATCCTCAGAGCCAGCAATGTGCAATAAATTTTCCAAATTATTATTTCCATGGAAAATTGAAAATCCAATAAATTCCAAAGAAAATGAAGTCATATACTCTCTGTCTTCATTTCTCAGAACCTGTATTTTAAACCCTAAGATTAGTTTTATAATCTAATTGGATGACAATCTTTAATGCATTCTTTTTCAGACATATTACTAGTAAAGACTAATAGAATTTCATCAAATAATCATAATTCCAATTAGAAAGGTGATAATATAATTTTTCTTCTTTCACTTCTTGGCTTTGGTTATGTCACTGTATGTGAGTGCCAATGGAAACATTAGGAATTTTTGAAAAGAAAATAATGCCCAAAAGTGGAAGATGAGATCGCTAATTTCTCAGTAACTTCCTAATTTGGTGAATGGTTCATATTTAGCAACGGACTGAACTCAGTGTATTCTAGTTGAGTTTTGTACAATGGAAACTGAAATCATCCTTACATTAAGCCCAAACATCTCCACATTGTAAAATCATGGGTTGAAGTTGTGATTTTTTCATGAAACTCATCACTGCTTTTCAAAGACATGATTGGTGCCATCATTCACCTTCCATTTCTCTTTACTAGAACCAACAGGAGATTCCTGATCTTAATTTCAATAAAAGGCATTCATCATCTGTGTGACTGGTTTTTAGTCTCACAGAGACTATAATTCTGTAATATTGCCAGATTTTCTTTGTTGTGTTGACTGCTAGAAATCATGAAACAAAAAGTTGACCCATCACAATTTTTGCAAGTGTATTTATCACTTTATTTTTAGCTTCATTCCTAGCACTTCTGTTTTGTTTCTTAGGCTGTTTTCTTTTACACCTCAATCTCTTACTTCAGTTAGTTCCCTATGCTTTTGTCCAAGTAAAGAATGAACATGAATAAAAGAATAAATAAAAGAACAAATTCATCCAAGTTTAAATGGCAAATCTGTGCCCAAATTGCAAGTATTCTGTCTCCAAGCCACATGCTAGTATCTGCTTTACATTATTCAGCATTCCCACTTAAAAATGAACAGAATTAGCATTGTACCATTGATGGTTGTAAAAATGACTTATTCTATATCAAAAAGAAAAAATCTGTTCTGAAGGAAATTGCTTTTTAAATTGTTTCTTACTTGAAAACAACAGGTGTCTACTATTGATAATGCCATACATATCTGCACCTATCATTGATCTATCTATCTACAGTTAAGATGTTTTTAAAATGGTGTGAAAGAAAGATTTAAAGATACTGTTCCAAACTTTATTTGATAATTTCCAACAAAGCTTTCCAATGACAGACACATAGGGGATGCAAGAAAGGAGGAGAGGGGAAAGAGTGAGGGAAAGATTACCTCTTGGGCAAAGGTAAACTTCCTGCTATTGAGAAATCTAGCATACCAGGTAACTGCCCTCAGACACAAAAGAAAGATAATATTATAGAGAAAAATAATAATCATTTTCTACATCAGAACAAAAAGTAGATGAAAAAAAATTTCTTGAACCAATTTGAAGTATGGGCAGATGTGCCATAGAAACCTACCTAATTTGAAAGCACTATTAAAAAATCTTTAATTATTAAAGAGACAATAAACTTTTCCCAAATGTTATGTTATTATAATACTTATTTCATAGTAAACAAAAAAATACCAAAGCTAAAGTCATAGAAAAGACTGCCCAAGATGAGAGACCATCTTGTTAAACACTGGAGGCATCCTATTTAGTACTCAGTGAAAAAGACTTTTTGTAAATTGATGAATGAATAATTAATGCAAATGTTAACATTTTACAGTGTTTCTTTGTATCTATTATTGTATCAGTTGTATTATCTGTAATCTCAAACTTAACAGGCAGTAACATAATTATTCTCACTTTTACAGATGAATAAATGAAGGCTTAAAAAGATTAAGTACCTTCTTCAAGGTCATAAAGCGAATCAGTTTTGGTTGATCTACTTTGAAACACCAGACTCTGAAGCCCTATCGTATATTAACATCTGTGCTTACATATGGTAACTATACTCATGGGGCAGGGCTAGTGTTTACAAGGACTTTCACTGATTCCTAAAAACCTTCCTCCAAATATCAAGGGTTTTAATGCTATATACAATGAAAATGATTAAAATCTAAAATATTTCTGCTGGAGTACACAATTAAGCCTTTGATTTCAGATTAAGTAAATTTTTATAATTCTGTGAAACACAAGACGTGTAGCAAAAAGAAACACTATCATTATCTAAAGTATACCTCATTTTCTAAACAGGCTAACAAATTGAAAGGGCTTCAAAGTCCACATTTGCAAAGTGAATCTAGTACAGTATATCTAGATAATGCTATAGTGTTACTCACACTTTACTTATTTTTACGTAAGCATTGCCAAGAGACTACAGTATTTTTAAAAGGTGGAAATCAAATTGCAAACCTTAGAAAGAAGGATTTTATTACCTATCCATAAAATTCAGGTTTGCAAGAGAGCTGGAATATATATATGCTATGGTAACTTGATCACACATAAAAGGGTGACACACTCAGAGGCTCACATTACCTTAATTAAAAACCTGCTTAGGGTTACTTCAGGTTAGAGAAAAGCATAGAAATAGAAGTCACAAGGGAAGATTTATATTCTTGATATTACCACTAACAGGAACCCTGCATAATATAAATATTGGTTTATTTCCATGTCAGAAAGTAATCAATATAAACTAAATGTGAGATGTATAGTGCTTTTATTAGATGGAGGCAATTGCATTAAGCATTCATAAAATTCCTTTCAGGGCTGACTCAGTAGTTCCCATTCAATGATTTCTATAAACGTATAAAATTTTTTCTCAAATGAATTCACGCATGTAACAATAAGATATATTTTACTTAAAAACACACACCAAGAGTCTCCTGGTGAGAACGGTTGCACAAATTATCAGAGAAAATGCCACAGGCATGTGTCTGGGGAAGGAGCATTGGTATAGGGAGTTAGATTCAGCACTCCTGAAGAAAATCAAAATGTTACCCTCAAAAGCAAGAACCAGACTAGGAAAAAAGGAAAGGAAAATGGAAATAGATTTTACTAGTGAATCAGAATTATGGAAATTATAAAAGCTTTTACAGAGATCCATTAATAATAATAAAAAAAACCCTTACAATGGGATGGATGAGGTTTTACACTTTTCACAATAATTTTATTAATTCTTTGATTCTTATAACAACCACCAGAGTTGCAAAAGGCAGACAATATCAACATTTTATACTATGCAAACAAGCTCTAAGAAGCTCAGATGGTCCCCTCGTCCACAATGCAAATTTGCAAATGGAAAGTGGAAACCATCAGACACACAATTGCTATTTCAAGTGTAGAACTCTGATTCTAAATAATACACTGTCTTATAGATGTACTCTAATGTAAAAAGGGAGGAAAACTGGTATTGGAAAAATCAAGATTTTACTTACTTTATTATCAGATATGCAGACTATTTTATTTTAGTCTTTTAGATTCTCCATAGATTTCCTGAAAATAAACTATTTTAATATGATATACCACACAGTGAAATACAGATATATTGAAATATATATATTGAAATATATATATAACATATAGTATATATATTATATATTTTATATGTATACTATATATATAATATATATATAGTATATATATACTATATATTATATATATACACCTTTGAGGTTAAAAAAAAAAAGACCATGTGATAGGGTCTGTACCATATGTAGAAGTAAAATCTATGGGAGGACAGGAAATGGGGAAAAAATAAGAACCAAGATATATCATGTAAAGGTACAAGTACCCAATGATAAATGTAAATGTATTTTATACCCAAAATGTACCAATAAAAGAATCTAAGAAAAAAAAGAAGTAAAATTTATAACTACAGTAGCATAAAGCCACAGAGAAAAGGAAAAAAAAGTATATTGCTGTCAGTTTTTATACACTATCATTTGAAAGTTGACAGTCATAAATTTACTTTAAATTCTAAACCAACCCTAAACTTAATTATAGCTATAAGCAAAAACAATCATCATCATCATCATCATCATCATCATCATTAAAAATATCAAGTAGTTCAAAGGAAGGCAGGAAAAGTAGAGAAATGGAACAAAAATAAGTAAAGACAAAAACAAAATAGCAATATGTATATTTAAAGAACAAGATCAATACTACCATTAAAGATACATAGTTTCTAAACACAAAGTCAGCAATTACCAGATTGGATTTAAAAGTAAGAGCTAGCTATACCCTCCCCAAAATAAACCCAAGCCAGTATAAAGGTGCATAAAGGTAAAAATTTAAATTATGGAAAAATATATAACATGCAAACACTTTAATCAAAGACAATTGCAGTGGCAAATGAATACCAAATAAAGTAGATTTCAGAACAGGAACTACTTCAAGGAACAAAGATGGTCATTTCACAATAACAAATCAATTTATCCAGAAGATATAACAATCTTAAGCACTAAGCAGAAACTGACAATTGTAAGGAGAAATAGATAAATCTGCAATGAGAGATATTTAAGTACCTATTCCCCAACACTAATACAGTTAGATGGAAAATTGGGAAGGGTACAGTCAACATGAATTATGCTCACAATAAAGGTGAATCCATTTACACTTCTAGAGAATTCCACCAAATGTCAGCAATGCATGCACATTCTTTGTGTGTTTATAGAGAACATTTACCAAGATAAGCCATAATCTAAACCAATCCAGTTGTTCATCAGCAGGTGAGTGGATAAAAATAAGTGTACAAAAACAATATTATGAGTGCAAACTGTGATGAACTAGGAATAAAACAAATAAATAAAAAAGAACAAAGACCTCCAATTAGTAGAGTAAATATTATGGCAAAAGATTTGAAATTTCCTTTTTAAATGGAACATAAATAATGCCCCATCTTAGCAAAATTTAAACAGTATGAATTAGCAAGCTATTGCTTTTAAGAAATTCAAAATTTTTATATATATTATTAATTTTATTG
>NW_004624745.1:4591052-4644438 GCF_000247695.1 Heterocephalus glaber | reverse complement strand
TAATATATAATATATATTATACAATATATAGTATATAGTATATATAGTGAAATATATATGTATATATATGTATACACACACAGATATATATATGCCAGGCATGGTGCTGCATGCCTGTGATCCCAGCACTGGGAAGGCTAAGGCTGCAACTTCGAGGCCAGCCTGTACTACAAAATGAGTTCAAAGCCAGCCTGAACTACATAGGAAGACTGGGCTCAAACAAAAGAAAAAAAAAATATATATATATATATATATCATACATGACTTTAAAGCACCCTCCAAATACTAACACAAGGGAATATATGAAAATAGTGCTCTCAACTAAATTCTGTAAACTTCCCCTAAATAATTAATATAAAAATAATTTAGTTAAAGAATCTTCTATGCTGACAAGCTGATTCTATTTTTTAACTATTTATTTGAAAATTAGTTAATAAACATTTTTTTGAAGACTAGCCTTGAAATTTTTCTGATATTGACGCTCAAACTTTGTTTCTAATCCTCAATGTCTGAATTTCTAGAACACATGAATTTTATAGACCACATGTAAAGAAATTACTATATCAAAATTAGTTTTACTTAAAACACAAATTTGCTTTACAGTAGATGTACTAACTGAAGTTCAAGGTGACTAGAAGCATGACTAGAACCATAAATACTAAAAATAAACCAGAAAACCAAGAACATCATCTGAGCAACTGCTTTCTTGAAATGCAGGCCACAGATCTAACAGTTGACACAGGCTGCTCCAGATAGCAACTATGTCCCTCAATTAATGTAAAATATATGCAAAACCTGATTTGAAATGTCTAATACATTGGACTCCAACTACCACGTAAGAAAGCAATTAGCTGTGACACTAGGATCCTTGCTTAAATTTCACATCTTTGATTTTAAAATTATATATTCTTGGTTCAAGTGACATTATAGCTTTGACAAGCTTTATGACATACTCAGCTACTTGCCCAGAAACATGATAGTCACATTAAAGCTCAGGTTGAAATAACATATCAGACAAATGGGTAACCTATGACAAAACAACTCATTGGGAAATGTCACATTGCACTTATGAATCAGCTATCATCAGACATGCTTAGTACCCAGGAGGCTATGGTATCACAGGCAGAACATTCCCAACCAAGAATAATTAGATTTCTCTAGAAGCAGCTATCAGTATAAGCTTTCAGTCACAAATAAAAGCAAAAGCTTACTATTAGATGTGGTAGCATGTCAAAACAGGTCCTTTTGGAGTAAATAATTATTAAAATATCACATATAAGTAAGGGATTTGGGAATTTTTAAAGATAATTGAGAAACATGTAATTTATCTATCTCTGTAATAATATAACAATAAATAAGTGAAATTTCATATTCAGATCATTAAAAATATGCAGTTGGGCGAGCACACAAGTGGCATTGGTTCCCAAAGGAGAGAGGGCATTGGTCTCCAACAGGATGAGAGGCAAAATCCACAAATCCAGCCTCACTTAATTCATCTTCAAGATGTCAATAAGGGAGATTGCTGCCACATGCAATCATATAATTCAGGAATGTGTACTTAGCTACAGAGAAGCAGAGGTATGCACAAAATCTCCAAGGACAGAAGGGGTATAACAAACTCAATCTTTTGATGGTGCTGTAAAGAACTTGGTGTGGGAACAGTTCACACACACACATGCACACACACACACACACGCAATTTACTGTCCAATATGTTTGGTGTCATTAATGTAGCCACTATTAAAAAATTGTTCAGCCTATTATGTGTAGAACTGCCAGGAGGTAGAAATGCCATACCACCACTCCAGGTAGAACTATATGTTTTAATGCAGTTAGATTAAAAGAAAAAACTGAACACATTAATATTATTAAAGTATTTATGATCACCTTACTATGAAGCAATATGTAGTGAAAGGAATCTAGGAAATCTGTTAATTATATTTTAAAGTATCTCCCCATGCCTATAGACTTGCAAACAGCATATGTATAACTAAGCAATTATAATTTTAAGTATTTTTGAATAGCTATTTTTTCAAATAAGGAACAATAAAAGATAGATCAGATTAATGTGATTATTAACACAATGTGGATCCAAGGCTACAAAAAGCTACAGTGGAATTTTTATGTTGAATTTGTTTCCTAATACAAACTCCATTAAAGCTTGTGAAGACTGTCTATTTCTTTCAATCCTAAAACAAGTTTTAAAAAGAAATTGAAAAATTTTAAATTTTTTTCAAATTCTTTCCAAAGATGACTAGTTGATTAAGAAATATTTACTCATACTTTAATGTACTTTTCTGACAAAAACTGTTAAATTCAATTACTATAAATTTTATGTTTTGATCACTTAAATTAGAGGATATTTGTCATAATACTAATAGTCACCTATACACTTTTATTTAACTTTCTTGCTTTTAAAGAATGTATTTAACTTTAATAGTAGTTCTGTAGCTTTAGAAATGAATAATTACTCAAGAAGAAACTGACAATTGACTTTATGGATTATACAAAAGGCTTTTATATAGCAATTCAGTAAATTCACCATGGGTTTTTTCCACATTTGTACATGTGTTTGGTAGGAGACATGGGAATTTTTTAAATGCATCAATATAATTGTCAATACACTTTATATTTATAGATTTATTTTAATTTACCAGTCAAGATACATTTTAAACGTTTTCACTTACCTTGTTTGATGTTCCTATTTTTGGTACACTACCTCTTTCTCCAAAAAATGCCTCTGAAACAGTAATGTCTCCTTACTAAAGCAAGATTTATTTTTTCTGGTCATACAAATTCATAATATATATTTCTAATGTACAGAGACAATCAAATCAATGAGACAAGGCCAATTGGAATTTGGAACTACCAAATAAAGGAATCATAGTTAAATGTATTAGTCTTAGGCCTCTGAATGCCATTTTCCCTTGTGTCTCCATGCTAAGTACTCACAGATGTAGCCAGCCCATAATTTGAGACATCTAAGCCTTTAGGCAAGAAGTAGATAGAAAGCAAATGAAGTTTAAAATACAGAAAATTGATTAGAAATGGAATTGAATTAACACCTAGAAATTAGATTGCTTATTTAATTATTTCATTTAGTTTTCATTTTCCTTCAATTACTTTGCAATCTTTTGTAATAAATGAAGCCAAATCATAGAGAGAAAATGCTTAAGCTTTCTCTTTTTATAAAATTAGTCTATGGCATAAGTTAAAATGTGAAAATGTCTGAAAAACCATAAGCAATATGATTGCAGTTTGAAGACCCAGTTAAATGCATGATTTTCTAGTGACTAAATTTCTTCAATTTTTTAATATAAGTAAAACACAAACTTGTACAAAAATAATGGTTTTGAGGGAAATGTATTTTTAAAAATCAGTATCAACTGAGATGTAAAACGCTATTGCTAACACAACTATAATTCTAACTCTTGGAACCCTCGTATTTAAAAACGTCTTCGTACTGAAAATGTTAGCTACAAGATTTTAAATATATATGACTGTAGACAAATATAAATATACGTGTCAGGGAAATGAAATAGAAATAGTAAATGATATGGTTGGATTATCACATGCCTTGTTAAGCAATTGAAGAATGACGTTAAGAGTTTTAGGTCAAAAATTACTGCCACTGCACACTCTATTAATTGTAGGCAGAGTCAGCCCAGATTGAATTGAAATATTTTTTCTTTCTAATGATTAAACCACAATGGGTAACTAAAATTTTGTTTATTCATTCTGAATTGAAAGCCTAAAGAGACAGGTAGTCTACTTGATGTGTGTCCTGCATCAGGACTCCAAAGTGTATGTTAGAGAGGGTGGCCCAGGAGGTACATATCTGAGGCAGAAACATACTGCTGGTGAGGACCAAAATGCAATATCATTTCCACAGTGCCCACCTTCATTAAGTAGCCATGGGCCAGGAATCCTCCTATTATTTTATTTCATTAGATTAGAATGTGAGATTTGGTATTTAATAATTCCCTATTAGTTACAAAAATCCTAGAAGATAATGTTTCAAGCTATTATGAGTAACTAATTCCATAGTTAACTGTTTATCATCCTTTTCTGATTCCACAATTCTGAGAGACATGAGATAGTTTGATTGTCAACAATTTAGCATCATTAACAGTTTTTTAATGAGCATTACTCTACACTAGAAAACCTCTGCGCCATTGGTACTATAAACAAACTATGCCCCCGATGTCAATCACTGCCTTAATGTGCTAGATTCCCTTCCCATAGAGAAACCAACTCAGGCTCCTGTTGCACTATGCAAGTGAGTTGGAGAAAAGAATTCAGCACATAATGGGCATTATCAATGAATAATACAGGTGTATTGATTAAACTGGGCATATTTTTTCATTTAAGTCTGAATTATTTCAAATTCTTATTTCTGTGTATATATCTACTTTTTATTCTCTACACAGAAATGATATAATACTTGTTTTGTAATCTATAACGTCTATAAAATGGCCTAACAAAAATTCTCTACCACCACACTTCAATATATACTCAGGGGAAACTTAAAGATATTTTATTTAAAATCAAATAATACCCCAAAACAAAAGGTAATTGTCCACTGTTATCTTCTGTTCTCTCACTAAATAACTACTATATACTAGAACAAATAGTAGCAAATAGCATTTGTAAAACCTAGATCTAATTTTACCTCATAATTTTTCCCAAAATTGTATTTTATAATTCTCAAATTTAACCATGAAAAAGGAAACATGAAACACTGGTAGAATATTTTTAACGAATGCTTGCTACTTAATACAAAAGATTTTTTTCTGACTACGTATTTTTTAAAGTTTCACTTCTTTTTTAAAAATAGATCTTACAATGGGGCATGGTTGTGCATACCTGCAATTCTAGCACTCTGGGAGGCTGAGATAGGAAGAAAGTAAATTCAAGCCCAGTCCGAGCAATTTAGTGAAAGCCTGTGTCAAAAAATTTTTTCTAAAGGCTAGGGATGTAGCTCAGTCCAAAAGCTCTGGATTCAATCATTCATATATATATATATATATAAATATAATATATATATGTATATATAATATATATATATCACATCAATGCCAATTTTTGCATCACATACTCATTCATATAAAAACATTTGTAAGGAAACAAAACATCAAAAGTTAAAACCAGTTCATTTCTAGATGTTTTCTGATTTTAAGGAAATCTAAGTAGCCCAAATATGACAGGGCATAATCAATGCACTCCATGTCCTACCAAGTCTTTGAATAAAACAAAGCAAACTGTATTTATTTTATAGATAAACAATTACATTTGTAGAGAAAGGTAAATAACTACCTTTCTATTCTCAAACTATTTCTGAAATATTACTGTCAATGAAATTACCAAATCTGGCATTTTATGGACAATAATTTATGACAATTTATATCTCATACCTGTGAGAACACATTTGAGTCACAAAACTTTCTAATTTTAAGTCACTGTCATCCAGAAAAATCCAGAAAGAGGTAAACTGCACTACACATCAAGTGTTTCGGTGGGAGTAAAGCATAGAGGTGATGTGATACTAATTTCAATTTGAGAATAAATAACCTTTAAAGAAATTTGAAATAAAACAGACACACATTTAAACATACATGGTTTAACTTATATGAGAAACCCAAAATATAAATATAGAACAAAATAAAGGGCAGATAATAGGAAATTTTGAGATCTTTTTCAAATGAGAAGGAGAATAAGAGATGCAGGAAGGGAGGGGAGGAAAGGATTTAAAGGGAAAGAATTGACAAAAAAAAGAGATTTTTCAAATGGAAAGAGGAACAGAGTTGGAAGGAGCAGGGAGGGATGGAAGGGGAAGTGGACAAAGATAATTAAGATGCATTATGTATATATACAAATTCCCCACAATAAATATAATCACTGTATACTGCAAATACATACTAATAAAATAAATAAAAAATAAATGTCTTCATAAACATGACGTAAGAGACCTAACTGCCAAAACATCTTATTCATTGGAACTACTTACTCTGACAAACATCACACACACACACACACACAAAACAAGCTATATAGTAGCACTAAAACTAGGAACAGAAACATGGAAAAATTTTTAAATGAGAAATTTATTCATGTTTATGAAAATAAAGGAAAATATTGAGAGAGTGATTCTTCTCCACCAGTAGTAACAAAATTAACAAATAAAATAAATGTAAAGGACTTTCATTTTTTGTTTTGCTTAGATTGATTTAGCTTCAAAATATTCAGTTTTTTTTTTATTTTAAAAGGAGCTACTGCCTCAAAAATATGGAGGAGAAAATTTCTGTTTGTGATAGCTCTGAAAATGATTGAAGAGGCGATGGACATTTCACAAGTGACTTATTTGTAAATAATAATTTCAAAGTAAAGTATGCTTCATGATTTTTAGATGTGTACACACATAATCTGAATGTCTTCAAGATGATCTTTGATGACTTTATATCTTAGAAGAGGAACGTATGCTAATGATACTTGGTATATTAGATGCCTTTACAGATAATTTGTTGGTGTAGAAACTAGAGTAATGTCTAACTGTAGGAAAAACCTGTGATAAAAATGAAACCTCACCAAAGATGAAAAGATTTCCCCCTCAAATCCTCCCACCATCAAATTGGTGGAAGGTATAACCCCAAAACTGTCCCACAAGGCCCACACCTAACCCACCAAGGTCAGGGCACATTTGTTTCCCAGAAAACACCCATGATAATTACCAGGAAATCTATTACTTTCTAATTAGAATTTAGGAGAATATGGTAGAGAAATTCTTGTATTTATCTTTGAAAATACATATTCTCCAATGTCAAGCTGCCGATAGATTTAAACATTGATACTGAACATGTTATTTTTAGCCTTGGCAGTTAACATGCCCAAATGCAATGATTAAAAACTCAAATGAAATTTATCCTTCAAAGTGACATGAGATGCTGTGCCTCCCAATGAGTGATGTAATTCAACCAAAAAGCTAATAATTTAAATTATTATTATTCTTTTATCCTGGAGAGATTGCAAAACATCCCAAGTTTATGATGGCTTCTCCTGTCTCAGTGAAGCTGATATTTATCTACTTGAAATGAAGTATTTGAATGGTAGCAAACCTAGGAAGCAGCAGATCCCTAAAGCAACCTATTGATTACATTTTAATACTAATATCACATGAAAGAAAAGTATATGCAAAAATAATGTTAGTTTTTGTTTTAAGGTATAATATAAATTATTTTAATTTAGCTTCAAAAATTGACATTTTCAGCATTTTAAAATGTATAAAATAACAATGTGAAATTCTGTTGGAGACTCAACTTCGTCCAGTTTAGTTATCACAAAGAATATAAGCTTATTTTAATGTTAAAGATTATGACAGATTAGCAATTTACATTAGACCTAAAAGAGTTTTTCATATAAATACATATAATTCATACAAATGCTAAATCTGGTACATACAAATCTTTCAAATTTCACAGATTACTCTCCACAATTTTAATCATAATTTAAATGAACTACAGTAACTATTGAATCTCTCTGGTATTCTTTAAATTATCATTTAAAACTTTCTCTATAAAAACTATGCAGTCTATTGTCTGTTGAAATTTTTATTAAAAAATAAGTTAAAATAAACAAAATATCATGAAATGGCCTTTCCCTTTTTTTTTGGTACGGGGGATCGAACTCGGGACCTTGTGCTTGCAAAGCAGGCAGTGGAACCACTGAGCTAAGTCCCCAGCCCAGCCTTTCATTTTTATTTGGCCATAATGATAGTATTAGTTATTCACATATATGCAGAAGCCTACAATGGGCTTTATTTCCATGTATATATTTTCTTTTACTTAATCTATTTTTTACTGTTGCTTTTATATTTTACATACATTCTCTTTTCATTTTGCTTAGCAGATTTTGATGTGAAATTTATTATGAATCCTTTTTCATCTTTGTAGCTATATATCCACTCATGCCACTCACAGAAATATTCATACATATGTATATGTATATATGTATATATATATATATACATGATGCAAATATAAGAATATGATATTACAGTTCCATGTTACAGCATATGTCATAGTAAAACTTTCATTGTCATCAAGCATATTTAACTTTCTATGAGCCATATGGCATTAAGTAAAATATTCTGCGTACTCTTAATAACCATTTTATAAAAATAAAAACTGTCTTTTCAATATTTTGAAGTAAAAATTCCATTTTAGTCTCAATTACTGATACAATTTTGTAGAGGTACTCATATTTTCCTCTATCTTATTTATAAATAATTTTCAGTCACACCAACACTATACATATAGCAATAATAAAGGGGAAGGCGATGACCAAATTGTAGTGAAATTCATAACGGTTAATAGCTCTCTTATAAAAAATAAACAATATAATTTTCACTAGAGAACATCAATACACAGGAAAAAATAAATGTGAAGAAACATCCCAGAGATGGAACTGTAAAGTTTCAAATTTATTAGTACTATATATTTTGGAATGACAAGGTCTTCGAGGTAAAAGCTTGGTTTATTTTTATGTTATACAAAGAATTTCATGAGTAGCTCAGACTTTCTTGAACCAACTTTATTGCTCTGAAAAGTGTAGCAGAGTTTGGCAGATTTCCACAGTTATGGAATAGAATTAACTCATCCATGTATGATCACTCTCATATCAAAACTGCCACTATGCATATATCAGAGGGTTAATGAGAGCATCCTTCCTTGCTCCCACATCCCATTCCTTCAGGGTTAGTGAGATGCCTCCTGAAAGAATGATTCCGTAATACTCTACAGTTAATAAAATGACCTGTAGATATTAAGGACAATATTACATTTCTTCAACACGCACCACGGCAGATAGTGAAATCCTTAGTACTCTTCATAAGCAGTAAGATTGAGAGCAGTTTCATAAAGCTGCTATTCCTTACTTGGTCCCCAGTATCCTAGTGGGTGCTTCTAACTCACCAGGCTGCTACACATTATATTGTATAGAGTCTCAAGAGTTAATGCAACTCTTAGTTGTTCCTTATTGGTCTAAGAAATGGCTTAACATTAGTTCAAGAAAAATAGCTATGGTTTCTGTGCTTCAATGATGAGTTTTTAAATTAAACACCAAATAGCCTTTTTCAAATTGTTGATTGAAATATATTAATAATCTATCCACTTGTGCCCATGACAGGGTTCTTGTCTAGCTTTGAAGTATTACATAAGCCCCATGTAAGAAAATCTGGAAACTCTAGGATTAGCAAATATATATACCAGAAAATTGACTCAAAAATAGGTGGTAATGAAAATGCTTCCATTTCTAGTGCAAATGACAATTATATAATATCTAAAGATATTATATATAACATTGCTTCACTTTGATGGAAACATGGTATAAAAGAATCTGTATGTATATACATATATAGAAATGTAGATATACAGTATATTTACAAAGTGAGATGATAGAGTTAAGGCAAAGAAGTTTAACTCTTATGATGGAAAATCTGGGCTCCGTAAAAATAATAAACAACATATTATCTTACTGACTTATGGGTAAGACAATTTAAGTCAATTAAGTAAAAAGAAATGAACAATGGAAAAATAGTTTACTATGTTTCATTTTCTAATATAACTATGTAAATAGATTATTTAAGTGATATAGACAAGAAGTTTTCAAAATTGTTCTTATGGATCTGTTATATTTTCCACAATTACTGTGTTTATTTTCTATTAAAACCCTCTATGTATATGCTAAGACTTTCTGTGAACTCCTTTTTATTTTTTTAATTTACTTTTTATTTATTTATTTATTTTTGGTACCACGGACTGTCCTTGCGCTTGCGCAGCAGGCACTGAAACCACTGAGCTAAATCCCTGGCCCTGTGAACTCCTTTTAAAAAAAATCTTCATCTTTTCTAAATAACAAGGTTAGGTTGTATGAAGTGTACAGGTATTAGATATATCAAATTATTGCAAAATTTATTTATGTGTTTAAGACTGTTGTATAATATATTTATCAAATAAGGATGATCTACACATCATGAAAAATTATTTTTTAAAGTTTACACTGGAAAATTTTCTCAAGATTTGTGTTAATTCTCCTCAGAATAAATACAACCTTTTTTGGTACTAGGGATCGAACTCGGGACCTTGCACTTGTGAGCTAAATTCCCAGCCTCGAGATAGATATATTTCTATAATCAGTAACAAAAGAAATCCTAACCTAGACAATAACTAAACTATGATATCAAAGTAATAGGTAGGATTAATTCTAATTAGATATACATAAATCTGAATTCCATTAGTTTTCCAGAAATGCCTCTAGAAACTGAAAATTCCCATTCCATACCATATTCCTTACCTGTCACTCAGACCACTCTCATAAAACTTTAATTTTGAAGTTGTCAATGCTGAATTGCTAAGAGAAAAGTCAGCTGAAGTTTACCATTATTTCAGCATTTTTAAACCTATCATTCAGAAGTGGACTAGTTGGAATTTCAGAATATTCGCAAAGCAATATATTTAAGCTGATAAAAAAATAAATGGTGCAGATGCTAATTACATGGCAGTTGTTTCCTCCCTGGCCAGTACCTGATTGAAATTGTCAATCATTGAGGCATTAGCAGTTTGTGTGGGTTCATCATCATCTTTCATCCACCTTTACCCTCCCCAAATTAACTCAAAGTTTTCTTTATTCTCATTAATTGAGAATCATTACCCAACAGTTAGTAATCAGGACCCATTTTTGTGGTCATACAAGGAGAGAAAAGCAGCAGGGAAACTCATGATATATATTTTAAATAATAGAATCTACCAAATGTTAATGCTAAACAAACAAACAATGAATATCTTCATACAACTGTTCTGAGTCATTTTAACATGTTTTTCTTCTCTATATGTAACCTATAACAACTGATTCTAGTTGCCAACATAATTTAACTCATTTTCTCTTTTGTGTCAAAATCTTGATTTAGGTTGGGAAAACAACGTACCCCACTATAATTCCTCAAGTTTTTGCCTTCTCATAAAGCCAGAGCAAGTAAGATGTCACATTATAGTTAATCAGATAAAGTAGAATGGGAAATACCTCTCCAAATTTAATGATAGAGTCTTGCTTTTTCCCCCTTTTCCCCATTTTTCCTTTCCTTTCTTCCTAGACAGTGAACCCAAGGACAGGGGACCAAGATATGCAGAAACCATCAACCCTTGGAAGGACAAGCCCAATGGTAGAAAGCTTTAATATGGACCACTGAACAAAAAGAAGGAGAGCCTAGAATCCAGTTAGTATCTGTGCACCTCTGTATTAGCCTTCTGGCCTATTCTCAGAAGTCGTATGGTACAGAGACCCATACATATGCTTTGGGCCCTTCATCACTGTAGCAGACAGAGACTTCTGTCCTTCACACATGAAATCCTAGTAGTCATATTTCCAACCACGATTAGGTGTAGCTCTTGGGATATTCTAGAATTCATACATGCACAGTATGTATGCTAAAGAAGGAATTCATACATAGAACAGAAGTTATCGGATACTTTATCAGGCATATTCAACACCAAAAATATGCTTCTGAAGTGGTTTGTTTTACCTATTGCAATCATAATTTCTGATCCCCCCAAAAGAACTATTTTTCTGTCTTTACTTACATGAATGGAAATCTGGAAGATACAATCTAGATGCTAGAAGTATCTAAAATTTAGGGGACATTTCAACTATCTGTGGTCTGAGCAGAAAGGAATGACCAAATTCTTAACTACCTCAGCAAATTTACCATCACCTTTTTTGTGTTAGTTGATCTTGATATTTGACTGGATTAATAGACACATGCAGTGGTTACTGAATGTTGATGATGTAACTTTATCATAGCTAACCCATTAATGAGTTCATAGATGGATAGATTACTAAGAGGTAGGGCCTAGTTGGAAGAAGTGGGCCATGGCTTGTGACCTTGGGGACCTCTGGTCCCTGGCCCTTTCTGCTCTGGTGCTCTTCTGCCGTGCTAATCCTCTGTTGTAATTCTCAGTAGAATCATGTATATCTCTTGATTTACAGTATTTATTCATTAGAACTGACTTGGAGCAATGTCTTATAACATTCAATATAAATCTTGGGACTCCTATCAAACACTCAGATCAATTTATTTCATATTTAATTTTAATGTTAATGTCCCCAGGAAGCAGGGGTCTAACTCATTATATTATCTGAGATATTTATAGCTATGATATTTTGGTGCCATAGTGAGAGCCTAGATCCTTCATGATGTTCCTATTTTAATATTTCAATATTTTAAAAAAGGCAATTATATTCAAGTTGAGCTGCATAAGGGTAAGAACTCTAATAAATGTGTCAAATAAGAGAGATGTGGAAAATGAAAGAGAATATTGAAGTTTTCATTTACTAAATTTTAATATCACTAGTGATATACAGCTTGCTTGAGATAATGCATGCTATATAGAGAAAGTAAAGCAAAAATTTTCCTTATATACCTTGCTGTAAATTATTCAAATAAACTATGAAAAGACTGCATGATTGTCCAATAGGTTCAATTTTTCTATTTCCTATAAATTCATAAGCTGGAATCCTAATGTGATGGTGTTAGAAGGTAGGGCCTTTGGAAGGTACTTAAGTCATGAGGGTGAAGCATCATGAATGGGATTTGTGCTCTTATAAGAGACTTCAGAGAGGTTTTTAGCCCTCTTTCCACCACTGGAGGGCCCAATGAGAAGCCAGCTGTCTGCCACCTGGAAGAGGACCTTCTCCACAGCCTAACCATGCTGGCATCCTAACCTTGAATAACCCATGTCTAGAACCACAAGGCATATATTTTTGTTGTATAAAATCCAATGATTCTGTGGTACTTTGTTCTAGAAGGTTGAGCCAGACAAATTGATAGAGGACAGTGAAGGAAACAGGGAAATAAAGTTTGTGACAATTGTGTACAAAGCAAATAGAAATAAAAACTGGCAAACACAAAAACAGCAAATAGAAAAGCATAGGGAAAACACTTCATCTTTGTTATATCAAAAGTGATAGCTTGTTATTTCACTACCAGGTTGCTGGAACAATACTTTCTTTTTTCAAAGAATTCATGGCTCTCAAACTGCAACACTGACCAACTTACTGAACTATCTAAGATATGTCATTTTCTATTCAATATATCACTTGAAATAGTCACACATTATTCATTGAGAATTATTAATAGGATGAGGATATAGATCTATTCCAGTCTCATATTAGTGTAACATGGCTTTTATATTAAATGTTTCAGTGGTAGGACATTTTTACGCAGACATTATATTGACATTTTTGTTATATTATTTTCATCTAAATAGAGCAAATATTTTAACAAAGATGAATAGCACTCAGAGTTGAATTGATATTAATATTTATACTAACTTTTTAAACTAAAAGATAGTATGAAAGGAAATGGGAAGGGAGACAAACTCCAAAAGTGTTTAGACTAATTTGTCTTGGAAAGAATCACAGAAGGAATTGCTGAGTGCATATTAAGTACATTAAATTTTATTGCAGAAAATTAAGGATCCATAATAATTAAAAGTAATAAGAAAACAACTGTAGCAGAGGAGGTGAGCTGCTCCCAGTGTCCAGGAAGAGGCTTCTGGGCTGCCGTACCCTATCCCCACCAGGGCAGAGAAGGTGAGCCGCTCCCAGCACCCAGGAGGAGGCTTCCTGGTCAACGTACACCCACCCCCAGCACAGAGGAGGTGACTCACTCCCAGTGCCCTGGAGGAAGCTTATGGGCCACCATACCAACCCCAACCCCAGCACAGAGGAGGTGAGCCACACAGGTGCTAGCAGCACACATTCCTCCCCCCAGCCTTTGAAATGAGAGGACATGTAAACAAGTTTCAATACCAGACTTCCAGATCACCTAAAGCAACCCCAAAGGGAAACAAGATGGAACACTCTGATACTCAACCACCTGGACTCCCTGAACTGGCAACAAAAAAGGATCTGGAAAAAATGAAATCAGAAATAACTTCTCAGATAACAGCAGAGATTGTGCCCATAGTGCAAGACATGATTAATAAATCTAGAGAGGACAAAGGAAAAAAAAATAGAGGAGCTCAGGAACATGATGGAATCCCAACATAGGAAGCAAATGGAATCCATAAAACAGATACAAACAGATTTCCAAGAGATTAAAAACTCCATTGAAAGCTTATGCAGAAGAATGAGCCAATATGAGGACAGAATTTCAGATATAGGAGACAAGATTGCAATTAGTGACCAGAAAAGAAAAATTTCTTTAAAATTGTAAGGGACCACAAGAAATCAACCCAGCAGCTGCTAGATGATGCAAAGAACTATAACATAAGACTGATCAGAGTCAATAAACAGGAGAGAGTGCAGATGACATAAGAAAAAACTGTTCACAAAAGTGATGCCAGAAAACTTCCCAAGCAGGGGAAAAGAACTTGACATACAGATAAGTGAGACATATAGGACTCCAACTAGCCATGATCAAAAAAAGTCTACACATAGACATATAATAGTTAAGATTCAAAAAACCCAACAGAAGAACAAAATTCTACAAGCAGTTAAAGAAACAAATCACATACAAAGGAAAGCCCATTAGAATCACAGCAGACTTCTCAATGCAAACCCTCAAGGCAAGAAGAGCTTGGAGTTAAATATATCAAAGTCTAAAGGAAAACACCCTCCAACCCAGATTGATGTACCCTGCAAAACTATCTTTCAAAATTGATGGAGAAATAAGATACTTTCATGACAAAGAGCACCTTAGAAACTTCATGAATACCAAACCAGCACTCCAAAAAATTTTAGACAATACCCTAGGAAAAGACAACGAGGATCACAATGCCAGGAAGCCCAGCAGAATGAATCTGCCAGGCGTGGCAAGAAATTAAATGCAAAGGGGGAGAATCTAATAAAAAGAAAAAGTCATGACAATGATAAGTCAATAGGTATCAGTTATAATGATCAGTGTTAATGGTTGCAATTCACCAATCAAAAGAAATAGATTGGCAGAATGTGTCAAGGAGCAAGATCCAACAATATACTGCATAGAGGAAACACATTTAATTCAAAAAGAAACTCAAAGACTGAAAGTTAAAAGGTGGGAAACAATATTCCATGTGACAGGACCCAGAAAAAAAAAAACAGGAGTAGCTATCCTCTTTCAGATCAAGTGGATTTCAACCCAAAATCTGAAACACTTCTGGTGCCAAGAATTTCAGATAAGGGATAGTCAACTTGTATATACGAATCTATTGTGAACATGTGTGTTCATTCTTCTTAAGTAAAAATTTAAGAACAGAACTGTTGGTTCTTAACAGTAATACAAGAAATTTCTATATTGTTTTCCAAAATGTTTTTATCATTTTACATTCACATTAGCAGTATTATAAAGTTCTAACTGGTTCATACCTAAGCTGACATTTGTTCTTTTAAAACTTTTAGCTTCATCTCCCTAATGAATGTATAGTATGATTTTGTTATTGTACTGATTAGTATTTTTCTGATTCTAGTGTTGCACATCTTTCCTTGTGGTATACTGGCTATTTATCATCTTCTTGTGTCTACTCTTAATTGGGTTGTCTATTAATGAGCTGTAAGAGTTCTTAATATATTCTGGTCATAGGTTGTATGTATTATAAATATGGTCTGTTTAAGGACTACTTTTCATTTTCTTAATAATGTCATTTAAAGTTCTAAATTTTGATGGAATCTCATTTATCAATTTTTTTCTTTTATACATCATGTTTTTTATATCCTAGGAAATTCTTTCCTGCCCTAAATTCATGAACATTTTCCCTTATAATTTCTTCTTAAAATTTTATAGTTTTAGTCTTTCATATTTAGGTTCATAGATCCTTTCAAGTTATTTTTATGTATGGAAAAAAAGGGTTGAGGTTAATTTCTTACATACAGATACCAGGTGTTCTAGTACCATTTGCTGAAAACACTATCTTCTTCTCTTGAATTGAGCTTACATTCTATAAAATGTTAATGTTAAATAATCTTTCAAAATTCAGTGGACCATAAATGTATGGTTCTACTTATAGATTCTCTGTTTTATACCTATGATCTATATGTCTTTCCTTACACCAACACTGCTTTGATTACTGTAGCTTTAGAAGAAGTCTTAAAATTAGGTACTAAACTTAGTCTTCCAACACTATTTTTTTTTCTTTTTACTTTTCTAGGTCCTTTGTACCTAACTTTTAAATTTCAATATCCAATTCTTCATTTATAGCAAGTATACATAGACCTGAATTTTTATATATACCTTGTGTTTTCTAATCCTGCTAAATTCAAATACAAGTTCTAGGGGCTCCTAGAGATTTCTTAGTATTTTCTCTGTAGATGATAGTTTCACCTACATATAAAGATTTTACTTCTACCTTGCCAATCCTATACTAATTGTGTCTTTTATTGCCAGACTATTTTGGTTTGGGCCTATGTTTCAAAGCTTAATAGACAGATGGAGAGTAGGCATATCTGCTCTCGTTCCCCACCTTAGGGAGAAAGCATTGTATTTTTTCCATTAATATAGGCATTTTTGCTGAAAGTATGGAGTACATGTCTTTGATCTGTTGAGAAGGTTCTGTTCTACTTCTAGTCTCCTGATAATTTTTACCATGAACAGCTGTAGAATTTAGTAAAATACTTTTTCTGCAACTAATGACAGGATCACATGACTTTTTCCTTTCCTCTGTTGAAATGATGACTTTTGGGGGTGGATCTTCCAATGCTGAACCAACACTGCCATCCCTATAACAAAACCACTTTCTACATACTGCCACATCTGACTTCTAATATTTTGTTTTGTTAAACAAATTGCTATCTATGTTCATACTTTTTCTTCTATTATTTTTATCCAGTTTTAGGATTAGCACAATGTTGAGTTCCTAAAATGAGGGGAGAAGTGTTCCTTCTTTTTTCTGCTTTAATTATTTGATATAATTTATTAGTTAAAATGTATATGAGCCTGCTGTTGTCATATAGGTAGGTTTTCAAGCTAGGAATATACTTTCTTTAATAGGTGCTATTCAAATTTTATATTTCCTCCAGAGTTAGTTTCATTAATTTGTCTTCCAAGGTACTTCTTAGAAGTTGTCAAATTTATTTCAAAAAAGATCTTTGTAATGTGCCTTCTATATCCTTTTAAATTCTGTAAAATCTGTGGTAATGTCTCCTAGGTCTTGATATTGTAATTTTAAAAATGTATAATTGATATTGTGTAACAGGAAGAAAATGTCTAAAGGAGCAGGGGAAGTGGGAGTGGTAGGGGAAAGGAAAAAAGGGAAAAGAAAAAAATATGAGAAAAGGAAAAAAATGGAAACAAAGTCTTTGCAAATAGGGAAGGGTGGAAGGGGTGAAGGGAGGGCAAGGGAAGGAAAAAAAAATAAGAACCAAGATACTCATGTAATGGTACAAGATCCCAATGATGAATATAACTGTATTTTATACCTAAAATGTACCAATAAACTTAATGGAAAAAAAATGATGCCATGTAAGGCACATAATACTATAAATGTATTTTGAAATACAGTTGACAATAGCTATGAAGTTATCTAAACTATACCTCATATCATCACCAACCTGTTTGAGCATTAATAAGAACAAATAAGTTTCTTGAAGATATTTCACTGCTCTTGAATCAGCCTTGAAATTCTATCTTAATACTGTGCATTACATATAACATGAATCATATCCTTGCTCTTGAGAGTTGGCATGAAGTTGTACTTATTCAGGAGATGAAAGACAATATGAACAGGCCAAATAAATACATTATTTAATTCAAATTAATATCTCTCATTCTAGATAAAGTCATTGCTTTTAATTTGATAATAATATTATTTTATCCTTGAAAATAGCAATGCAGCTTGCCCCCTCTGAGAGTATTATAAAATGAATTCATCTGTGATGATTTATTCTTCTGAAATATCAATAATATGATTGAAAATAATTTTGTCCTAATCCAGATGTTTATTTTCTTAGCATTGATACTTATTTTAACATGAGAGAAATAATAATATAAGGGCTTTCCTATTTTATATGTAGCTCAGAATATCAAGACTATAAAATGTGATATTAAAATAATGAATTTCTCTTTCAACTATTTTCAGAATAAAGTATTTAAAGAATCAATGATTAGTACATAGGTCCATACAAAGTTTAGTCATTAATAACATTTTTATGTCCTGTCATAACAATCTTCAGAAGCCAAAGACTTAATATTTTACCTTGTTTTTTGGAGTCCTATGGTAATACTGTTTCTCTGATTTCAGATTTTCTCTGATTTTCAGAAGCAAAATTTGAGACCACGAAGGGTTAAGTGAATGTGTATATTTAATGTACCTACATAATGACAGCTCACATTCTTAATAGGCCAGTGGAGCACAGCCAACTTGTCTTTGGTTTGTGGCTCTTCTAATTTCATTGTGCAGCTAATTTTTTATTTGATCAAATACATATTTTAACTTCCAATTATTTTATTCAAAATTATCACTCACAAAAATAAATTAACAGGTAGAAATTTTACGTATCATAGAACTGAAAACCAGAACTTGTTCAAAAATATTATTTTTAAAATACCATATTTTTAATAACTTATACTTGCTTTTACTCAGAGCAGAAAGGATGTTAGGAAAATTATAAAATTTCTATGGGAAAAGCAAAAGTCAATTTATTATTTGGCAATACCAAGTGGACCTAGAAGCCACAATTAGGCTAAAATAGTGTTTCTTTTTTTTAAAAAAATCACATTTTAAAATTATATTATAAAGTACTGTTTTCTAAAACAGGTAAGGCCTAAACCTAGAAGAAGGCATATTTTCCCCTAAGACCTGAATAGTAAGTTGTTCCTGTAAAAACTCAGCCTATCAAATGGCACAAACCTTCCCTGGCAGCAACAGAGTCTTATCACTGAAACTCAAATTACCTGCCAACACTTCCAAGGTTACTGAGAGAAACCATCCCAACAAAAGTTCGCTTGCTTTTCGTTAAGTTTGTTTTCTTGGATACTTTATCAGTTGCATATGGATTTCCTTAAGAGACACAATAAATTATATGACACCTACTGATAAAAATACAGAAAATAACCCGTTATTGGAAAGCTTATAAGTGAGAAACTAACTCTTAAAAAACCTCCAAATGTTGCAATGATAATTTTCCCCCTTTATTGTAGTAGTATGAAATACACATTCAAATATATTTAAATTCAAAAGTAGCTTGCTTTCAGATAGAAAAGAAAAAGTAACCATAGTATTCTTTAATCAAAATTTCTTTTAATGAAAAAAATAAAGGGCATTAAAATACCAATACCTTATAACTATTCTAAAGACATTTCATTTAAGAAAATGTCTCTTTTAAAAGCATGACTATTTCTTCAGCCCTTAAAAAATTGTTAGAGTAGAGAATTAATGGTAGCTTTTTATAAACATTGAATAAAAAGAAATCAGCACGTCTAATTCATGTAGAACAATCTTTTTTTTTTTTTTGGTACCAGGGATCAAACTTAGGACCTTGTGCTTGGGAGGCAGGTGAAGGAACCAATGAGCTAAATCCCTGGCCCCCCATGTAGAACACTCTTTAAAAAAAAAAAACACAAACTACAGGACTCTACATTTGAACATGAAAGTTTTGTCATAAAAACTGTGTAAAAACTAAAGCATTTTAGTAAAAGAAGAGAAAAAAAATAGCTCATAACTTAATTGAAATCTCAATTTTGCAAACTTTCTCTAGCCATTTTATAAAAACAAACCAGTGTTTATGCATTTAAAAGTGTGAAAATTATAACAGAAAAATTATGCAAATATGCTTGCGGTTTTTCAATAGATGTGTTTCTTGGAGAATATACTGTATTTGTTATAAAATTCCACTTCAAAATAATATTTTAGTTGTAATTATTTAATTAACAAATAAACAATGAGAGAATATGAAAATTTTAAAGTATGCATATAATTAAAAGATATAATTTCTTTTTAGATATGTTTTGTTTACATATAATATTTCTCTTATAAATATTTCTATTGCATTGTGATAATAAAATTCTTAAACCAAACAATAATTATAGAATTTTTCTTCCCAACCTTTGATTTCTTTTAAATATTTCCTAAAAAAGCATTTTTTATTTTTTTGTTTGTTTGTTTTTGGTACTGGGGATCAAACTCAGGACCTTGCACTTGCAAGGCAGGCAGTGGCACCACTGAGCTAAATCCCTGGCCCAAAAGGCATTTTTTTAGAGTAAGATTAATCACAAGTTCTAATTTTTAAACCTATCCAAAACAATATTTAAAACACCTTGTATGATTCTATCACTTTTCTGAATTTGTCCTGTTATAATTTGAGTTATATATTAGAGACCATACCCTTGTTTCTACATTCTTAATATAATGGAAAAATAAATTTTCCATAGCTAAATAGATATAAACTTTTACTCTATATTAAAAAGAACTACTGTTGTACAATTAGCATTTGAACTCAACACATTTAATTGGGTAATTTTAAAAACAGAGAGTAGAGATTCAGAATTTTTACTCTTTTTTAATTACCCACCTTTTCATTAGTACATATTTGCAGTACATAATGATTACATTCATCATGAGCTTTAGTACATATATCTAACTTATTTTTATTTTTTTTACTTCCTCTTCTCCTCCCTCTTTCCATTTCTTGGTCCCTTTCAAGAAAGAAATTTACTTAATCCAACTAAAATCCATTTTTATTTATTCCTCATGCCAGTTATACATCATTTGAAGTACAAGATGGATCATATTCATAAATATTAACATTACAAAGCTAATAAAACTCAAAGTTCCTGGAAAAGAGAGATATTGTGACAACATAAGATAGTGTAGCATAAGATATTCTTGGAAACCTAAATCCTAAAATAAATATTGTCTAAATATTTATTCTGGACACTCAAAAGCACTTTCATAATTTGTTTGGGACACACAATTTTATTTAAAAGTATTACAGAGGAAAATATTTCATGCAGAAGCCTCAACACTTCGTATGATTAAATATGGTCACAAAAATGAATGTAAATAAATGGGCATCTTCCAATGATCTTTTGTGCCCTCATAAATATTTATCCTTCTCTTTTGTGATAAGGAACATTACCTGCAAACTCACCAACGACAGAGGTCCAGAGGAACACATCCTTGATGCACCCAGGTTGTAGACTGAGTGTTTGTGCAGGAAAAGTTAATTAATTAACATCATTTCCAATTTTGCATGTCCCTCTGTGTTGTAGGAAAGGCTACCTTAAGGAAGCAATAGGGCATCCCCACTGGCTGTAAACAGCATAGAACAAACACTGCACAGCTCCAAAGAAAGGAAACTCAAGCCCCGCTGCTGGCTAGGTATGGGAGGAAGTTAGCTCCTACAGACTTGAGATGTAAATCCAAGAAAGTCATACTGGTAGGAGAACCATAGCGACAAGGAGAAGGAATAAGAAATGCAGCTGGACCATTCGTCATGGATAAGTTCCACTGTGTTGTCATAATGCAGTCAGATTCCTGAGCACAACGTAGACGGGACTTCATATTTTAAAAAGCAAGGCTGTTATATTTCTAATTCTGTGTTGTATTACCACACATTTATGAAAATCTTTTCTTTCATAGAATCTCCAACATAAATTTCATAATAAACCTCTAAATCAATTGGAGTTACTTTAAGATGAAAATGTAATGATCAAATGAAATGTAATAATCAAAAATATCAAATGTTTGAAAAAAACTTGGGTAGCCCAATTTCTAGTCTTCAACCACACTGTTTTCAAAGAATTAGATGCTGTTCTTATGAAAACTCTGACTTATTCCTCCTTTGGCACCTTTATTCAAAGTGATTGAAAATTCTTTTAAAAACCTGATAAATTATGAATCTATCTAAACATATATCCTTCCATGAGGCTTTTTATCTCATCTCTGAATTTTTCATATCTGTACTCAGGTTACTGCTAAAAAATCATAAATTATACTTGATCCACTAGACCTTCATTTTCTTGTTTAAAATAAATAAATGACAGTATTCCAGAGTACTATAATTGTATTCATAATTCTCTTCATGAGCTGACTTCAGATTTTTAGACTTCTCTCCTCTCCTTTTGAAACCTGTTCACAAGGGGACAGATCTCTTGCAATGTCCAAGGGAACTATGACAAGGGGTGAGGAGGAGGGGAAGTGGAAATAAGAAGAAAGATATGCCATATACAGGAACCTAATATCTCAATTAATATAAAGGCCATATGGCATTGCATGAGCTAAGACAAATAATATCAAGATAAGAAAAAGGGGACAGAGAAAGCTGTGCAGGAGTGGGAAGGGATGGAGAAGGGGAAAGAGTTTTAAAAAAATGAAAGAAGATATACCTAGGAATCAACCTAACAAAAGTAATCAAAGACCTCTACTCTAAAAACTACAGCAGTCTGAAAAAAGAGATCAAAGAGGACATCAGAAAATGGAAAAACATCCTTTGCTCCTGGGTAGGAAGAAATAAAAATGGGCATACTTCCAAAACTGCTATATAGATTCAATGCAATCCCAATTGAAATTCCAACAGCATACTTCACAGAACTTGAGAAAATAATCCCAAAATTCATTTGGAACCAGAAGACACCTAGAATAGAAAAAGCAATTCTAGGCAACAAAGACTAGGTAGGGTGTATCACAATCCCCAACTTGAAGCTATACTACAAAGCCACAGTGATTAAAAACAAAACAAAACAAAACAGTATGGTACTGGCAAAAAAAAGACCTGAGGATCGGTGGAACCAAGTAGAAGACACAGAAACAACTCCAGACACACTCAGCCACCTCATCTTTGACAAAGGAGCCAAACACCCTCACTGGAGGAAAGATAGTCTCTTTAAGAAATGGTGCAGGAGAAATTGAGTTTCAACTTGCCAAAGATTAAAATTAGACCTATATCTCTCACCATGCACTAAACCAAAATCTAAAGGGATTAAAGGTCTAAATATTAAAACAGAAACACTAAATTTGCTGGAAGAGAGGTTAGATAGAACTCTTGAAGACATGGTGCAGGAAAAGATTTCATGAACAAAACTTCAGTTGCACATGAACTAGCACAAAGAATCAACAACTGGGATCTCATCTTATTGAAAAGCTTCTGCAAGCAACAGAAACAACCAATAGAGTGAACAGACAACCCACAATGTGGGGAAAAAAAATTTATTAGCTGTTCCTCAGACAAACGTCTACTCTCTAGAATACATACAGAACTTAAAAAAATCAGATCTCCCAAATTTAAAGACCCAGTGCAAAAATGGACATCTGAAATGAACAGACATTTCTCAGACAAAGAAGTAGAAACAGCAAATAAATATATGAAAAAATGTTCAACATCACTGGTCATTCAAGAGTTGCAAATGAAAACAACACTGAAATTCTACCTCACTCCAGAAAGAATGGCTGTCAAGAAATCAACCACTGGGAGGGGTAGTGGAAAAAGAAGGGGATGGAAAAAATATGAGAAAATGAAAAAATAGAAACAAACTCTTTGTAAATAGGGAGGAATAGAGGGATTGAAGTGAGGGCAGGGGAATAGGGAAAAAATAAGAAGCAAGATATATCTTGTAAAGGTACAAATTCCCAATGATGAATGTCATCATATTGTATACCTAAAATATACCAATAAACTCAATTTTTTAGAAAAGAAAAAAGATATCAACGAATAACAAATGATGGAGGGGTTGGGAAAAAGGAATACTTCTCCACTGTTGGTGGAAATGTAGACTGGTGCAACCACTGTGGAAATTAGTTTGGAAATACCTCAAAAAACTAGGATTAGAGTCCCATTTGACCAGCTATTCCCCTGGCAGATTTTGCTCAAATGAATCATAATTTACCACTTAGATGTGTTTTTATGATGTGTCTTGTTCAAGATGTGTGCCTAAAGGACAGTGCACCAGATTACATTTGCATATATTTGCACAAGGCAATGTGAGGAGTACTTCTTTTATTGTATTTTCAATGGCATAATTTAGAAACCTCTAGAATTTCTATACATGCAAACTCCATTACTTACAAAGAAAAGAAAAAAAGTGTATTCAGTTAAACAATGCAAAGCACTAGTTTTGTGCCCTTACCATACAAAGTGTTTGGATGAAGGCTTCAGCAGACATTCTAAATGCTGAATGCAGAAAGATCACTGGAGGTGTGTGGGGGTGGGGGGAGTAGTAACAACCAGAGCCTGCAACTCACTTAAAACCCATTAAATCAGAGTTCCCACAAATGTAGGTACCCTTCCCCACTCTTCTACCCCAAGGGAGAGGGATTAGTGGATCATATGGCAAGTGTATATTTTACCTTTTTAAAAACTGCATTGTTTAAAAGACAGTTTGATATGTTTTGACATGTAAAGTTTTGATAAAGTAGACACATGTGAAGCAATCATCACAATTAAGTTTCATCGTCTATTTCTGAGGACTTTTAATCTTCCCATGTGTTTCCAATGTGTGGCCAAAGTTGGGAAACGTGGTGCTTTAAAGAGAGAAGGGGACTTGTCATGTAGGCCTAAATACAGAAACAAGTATTATGCTTCAAATTACTAAAGAAAAAACTAGTAGGATGAGAAAAAAATCTTTGCATCAGATGTAGCCATGATCACTTAAGCATAACCTGAGAAATGACATACAGTACTTTTATTGGATGTTTTAAACTTTGCTGTATGTAAAATAACTTTGAAGTGGATATACAATTTTAAAATACTCTTCATAAACACTATTGTAATAAAAACAGGAGCTCTCCTTTGAGCCACATGAAAATAACAGTATTTTTATTTTAGTAAAATAGAAGATAATATTTAATATTAAAAATATTGCAATGAAAATAAAACAATTTTAAATTTGCTGTTAATTTTAATTTCCCATTTAAATGCTTATTAGAGTATATTTCAGAATTTTTTTACTTAAAATTTCAAAGTCAGGTATGGTACCCCACACCTCTAATCTCAGCATTCTGGAGGCTGAGAAGAGGCAGGAAGATTCACAAGTTGAAGCCCATCTGGGACAATTTAGCAATTTACTGACACTATCACAATAAAAAGTAAAAAGGGCTGGAAAGATAGCTCAGTGTTAACCTCCTGGGTTCCTGTGTTCCCCAATACCAAAAAAAAATTTTTTTCAAGAAAGCCTACATCTAGCAAATTTCATCATACTTCCATTATGCAGATATTTTATACATAATCTTATCTGACACGATTCCCTTGTTAGAATTAATTTGAAATTACTTTGAAAGACTTCACCATCCTTATCTGAGTAAGTTTATCATCATAGTTATAATGGATTAGCTCCAAGAACTTGGCAATTTACTCACCCTCTCTGGCATTCTATGTATGCAATATGGGCATTAGGTTAGATTCCCTGAAAAAAATCTACCTACTCTATCAGTATAATTTTATAATTATATATGCAGAAATCCATCCTTCTATAATAGGAACAACCTCAATGTCTGACAATCAAGGTCCATCTTATGCTATTGGCTCTCATGTTGTGTTTCTCAATTTTGAACAACAGGGCAGATCTGTAGAGGAAAACAATCTTTGCAGACCTTCACTGTGGACCTAACTTATTTTTTTCTAAATGTACAACTACATGTAAATTCCTAAGACTCATAACCCTTATAGAAATACAGAATCTAGAAAAATTCAGAATATACTAACAGAAGTATGAAGCACAATTCATTATTTACTCTCTACCTATTGAACAGGAGGGTTGATGATTTTTTTCTTTCCTAATACATCTCTAGATAATAACTAAAAGTCATATATTCTTCATTAATGGGTGATAAATCAGTCCAACCACATATCATTCCATTCAGTTCTATTAACTAAAGGATAAAAATATTCTAAAAAGAATTTGGCTCAAAGACTGTCATTGACAATGTTTGTGGAAAGTTACATATTACACTATTAAAAGCTAATATACATTGATACTTGGAAAGAAGTGACTAATACCCAGGAGTTAAAACTTAAAAGAAAAAAACCTGTAAAGACTTAGTATTTGCCTCCAAACTTTTAATGGAATAAAAGTATAGCAAAATATGCCATTGGCTGATTTTTGTATTTTAAAAGCAAGAAGATTCCAACCTATTTCAGCCACTTGTGTGAAGTAACTAGTATATTCATTCAACTTAATATTAATCTCTCCATCTCAAGTCTTCCATACATCTTCATGACTATTTCTGACCAACTCAGCCTTACCCTTGGAATCTAATAATCAAATACTTTTTAAATGATTTTAAAAACTGAAAATTGCATCCCATTAAATAATTCAATGTATCTCAGGAAAAATAATAATAATATAGATTTGGAGACGATTATTTGGTGCTATATGTATACAACTATTTTGTAGTTAAAATGGAACAATGTATCAGTATTATTTAACAATTACAGTTCACAATGTCTCTTAAGTTACCACCAGAACTCAAACCATTGTTCATTTTAGTCTAATCCACAGATATGGGAGCATTAAGCCTCATTGTATCAAATAGTTCTAACTACAATTCTGAGCAAGTCTCTGATACTTCAGGTCTCAACATCTAGAAGACTTGGTTTACACTAAGCTACATTTAAGCCACATATATGAATTAGATTTGTATAGCATTTTTTCTACATTTTGGGAGCTCTATGTGTTACCAAACTAAACATTCTCAAAACATTAAAAAATCTAATATATCTCAACCCTATTTATACAATCCAAGACATATTTAGAGATATTTTCATAGAGATAAATCCCAGAAATTAAAAAAGGAACAAGAAATATTCAGCTGAATTAATAAATTAGAAAAAGTAGTAAATGAATAAATTCCTCCAATTTAGCATTTTGAAAGAACCAAGAGGATATGCAAACTGCTGACATATATAATAAGTGGAAAATATGACAATTAGAAATAATGGGTAGTCTACCAAATTTATTCAGTAATAATTTTGCTAACCACAAAACTATAATTTATATATGTGCATTAATTAAAAGTATAATAAACTGAGCAATAAAACATCTCAGATAATGCCACTGAAAATTAATTCAATGATAAAGAGAATCCCTACAAAATTCAAAGAACCATTGATGAAACACTTTCTAAATTTACATGTACTATCTCCAAAATAGATTCTGATGATTTCATTAGTGAGTTTTTTCAAAACAGCCATCCCATTGAGATGAATGTAAAGTTTCTGATATGAGTATCATTTCCTTACAGCCATCCTTTCCTTAAAGAAGGAAAATAATAGAAATGCTATACCATTCTCACTTTTGATAACTCTTCAAAATTACCAATTAAATAAAAAGGAACTGAACTTAAGTATGCAAAAAAATAAGCATCCAGCTATACAAGGACAACATAATACTGCAATAAATATTATGCCTTTCAGTATATATACATCTGACCCCACCAAAAATAGGTATGTACATAAATAAATGTGAAGGTGGATTGTAGAATTGGTAAAGCACAAAAGAAATAAAAATGACATATAATTTTTAGATGATTAAACTGAGTGACCACTCTATTCTACTATACATTTTATTTTGTGTATATATTTAAATTTTGGCATAATAAATCACTTATATTAAATGAAAAGAATCAAATGGCCAAGAGAAGAAACCTAAATCATCAGATTAAAAACAACTATATATTAAAAAGATCTACAGAACTTGAACCAAAATTTCTGATAATCTAGTTAATTTTTTTCTTAAGAGGAAAAGCACAAAAATTACACAATCAACCTGATATTTAAATGATAATTATGAGAATCATTCCTAATAAAATTAGGAAAAACAAATAATAATTCACAGTAATTTAATGTTGAATTGAAATTTAGAGTCAATTCAACAAGCAGAGAGCTCAAAATTTAAAAAGTATGCTACTAAAAAGAAAAAGATCAAAAGATCTAAAATTGTTCTTTTTTGCAGATTATAGTGTTCCATTCCTAGGACCATAAAAGAATCAGCTAAATAATAACCACAACAAATAATAAGCCAAATGAGGTATTGAGATACAAAAAATGCATGTTAGTATTGCTTTTCTAACTTTACAAAAACCAATTCAAATATAATAACTAAGTTTATAATACTGTATCTACACCTTCCTAACAGTGTTTGAAATATTTTGCTGCTATCAATCTACTTAATTCTTGCAACAACCCCACCATCTTGGTAAATATAATTAGCTGCATTTTGTTGATGAGAAAGGAAAATCCAAAAGAACAAGCAGAGGAGCAGAAATTCAAACCCAGAGGTTGCGGGTGGCCAGGGAGGAGAACCTACATTTACTTTCTTTATTGAATTCTTACAATAGGCTGTGTGTTCTTATACTGAGAATATTTACTGTTCATACAAATTATTAACTATGTATTTGTATGCGCGTACACGTAATATATATTTACACATTGTGTACATAGTATATATAAAAGGAAAAGTAATAAATACAATTTGAGTTCTTTGCTTGTGTCATGAGCTCATATATAGAATTATGATTAGACATCTCCCTTGTATTCAAAAGCATTAAATGATTTTTGTATCGATTTGCTTGACACCATGACTATCAAAACTTAAACAGTAAAGTTTCAGGGATGATAAACTTCAGTTTCTGCCAAGTAATTATGGACAAGAATAAAAGTTAGTTTATTCTATTTCAAAAATTGAAGAAACTAGCCCAAAATGAAGAGACTCCCCAAAGTAAAATTACCAAGGTACTAAATATATGAGGATATTTAATTTGATATCATTTTAAACATATTTAAATATGTACCATTGAAGTCCTTAGATTATACGTTTATAATTATACTATAAGAACATAAATGACACATGATTATCCGAAAGGAGCTTATATGTATATTTCTATATATAATCCTTCCTACAAATTATTTATAAAATGTTTGCTATAGCAGATGAATTATTTTCCAGACATTATACATTTTACCAGATTTTAGAGGAAAGTGATAAATAGTTCATAAGTTTACACACCAAGCATTCGCATATCAAGATAACAAGTTTAAAATAAAGAGAAATTCTTTAGTGATTCTAATTTTTTAATTAAAAGATTAAAACTTGAGTAAGGACTGGTCATTCCAGGCTCTTGTTTCAACACTCAGAAAGTTGTATTAATTATTGATCAATAAATACGGTGATATTGTAAGTAGTTCTACTCACCTCTTAGATACAATGCTTGGAATTATCCCAGTAAATTTCCTGATGATCTGAAATATGAGAGTGATACAGGAGGATCATCTAAATATACTTTATATATCATTTTATAATATATCAAGTCCACATGACTTTTAACTCATGCTTTTTCCAGACTTCCACAAAGACATCGCCAGACTCATAATTTTTATTTAATATGAAAATTGTCTAAACTCAAGAAGTAGCAGGTCTTTTATTTAAACACATACCACCTTTAATGCTAGGAGATTCCCTCTAGCTTGTCTTCCCTATACCTCAACCCTGCCTACACACTCTGCAGTTAATAGAAATAATTCACTCTGAACTCTCACTGGATATTTTCCTTAAACAAAATCAAGAGATGGTATTACTAGGTTACTATTTTTTAACGGGACTTTGAAAACTCTACATGTGAAAAACTTACATTATAATCTTTCAGTGTAATAAGAGGGAATCTATATGCTGAGACTTTTCAGTCCACATTATTTATCTTTATTTATTTAGCAATTATATTACCTATAGAAATATATTTATTTTAAGGTAATAATTACAAGGTTATTTCAGATATAATAGTACAATCACAAAGTACTTTTATAAAGCCAGAAAAACCCTTATCATTCAAAAATTCCTTATTTGTAAAAGATGAAGAAAATGAAATTCAAGGAAGAAGAAATGATTTGGCTAATATTTTATCTGAGAAGCAGTTCTATGAGTAGATGCTTAGTCTTATGGTTTCAGCTCATACTTTTCCCATGGAATTATTTTAAAATACATTTATTATGACTCTAATATATGGACACTGAGGATTTAGTAATAAACAAGAAAAGAATTTGACTTCATTAAACTTCATTCTAATTATCTTGGTTCATTAAAATATTAAATATATTTTTCCATCTATGTAATTAACATAGAGTGAAAATTTAGCCAAGATGTCAAGATTTCAGAATGCAGTTTTACTATGGCCAAGCCTAGTTCCCAATGACTATTCTTTCTTTAACCTTTGAAATATAGTTAGCCCCCAAAGTGTTTAGCTAAACTTCTGAGTATCTTTTACCTATAGATGGAATATTTTGTGCTAAGATAAACTTTCAAAATTGAAACGTTTTCCCACTGAATGCTTTAAAAGTAACTTCTATTTGCTTACTGATCTGAATCTGTATCAACTCCCAGGCTCAGTGTGAAGTTTAAATGGATGTTGTAGAAATTAAGAATTACAAACATGCAAATGAGTAAATAGATTCCTCCTGGAAGACCAAAATACAGACTTTGAGATCCATTCTGTAAATCATTTCTTAACTACTGTTTCCTATTATACACTGACTGCAGTGCTGTGCTCATAGTAAGCATTTGTAAAAATAGACTCACATAGTTTGAAATAGCAGATTGAATTTCTAGACCACAAAAACATTTTTCTCACTTCATTTTCATACTTCTTACCAATAAGCTATACATATGTTGCTGTTTAGTTGTATTATTTTATCACTTTGGAAATATTAATGACTTTCACATGAGGTAATAGGGATATCTTCTATATTATAAAAACTATCAGTTGAAATCTAGAAAACCAAGAGCCCCAAATAGTGTACTAAACAAAATGTTAGCTTGCCAGATTCTGCCTAAAATTGTAACAATTAACCAAAAGATATGTGGAATGTTTACTCAGTGTAAAATGATTATTAGGTTTCCTTGTGACCAACATCGAACATGGCTACTGACTGCATTCACTTGAGTATCCCTCTGTTACAACACAAAAAAAACTTCAGATTCCCTGTAAACTCCCTTACTGTGACTTTCAGCCTACTGAGTTAGTGAATGATTTCACTGAAAAGAGTCAGCTCCTAGAATAGACTCATCACAGAAGGCTAGGGAGAGATGTTCCTTTCATTTTAAAGAGGAGATTAATCCTGCACCTGGAGCATGATCACAAAGTTGGTGATCAATAGAATTGAATCAGGTTAATGCCTCTTAATTAGCCAGATGAATTGTTTTTTTCTGTGTCATAGCTAAATTAAAGAGCATTACATTCTCTTAGGCTCATACATGTAGGACATAAAGAACATTTTGTGGCAAAATAAAAATAAAATGTACATAAAAGTGGTTATAAATTATAACATATATTAAATATATGTAATGCATTATCTGGGGTATTTATTAAAAATGTCTGAACTTGAAATTTATGTCTTTGGCCACCTTCTTCTTACTTCCTTAAAGGAAGTAGATAATATTTTTGTCCAGTGGGTAAGGCAACCATAGGTTTTTCTCAAGCACTTTCCACTTCTACAATCAAATTTAATGCCTTCCTAAGGAAAACTTCAGTGCTTATTGTTTTATGTTATGATCTTATTTCTAATCACTGTCATTATACAAGTATAAATCTTGGTGCTAAGTTGTTAGTTTTTCAAAAATATCAACTATCAGTATGTCCCTTTTTTCACTTTTTACTTCAAAATTCTACACTTAATTGAAATCTTGAAACATGTGCATAAATATTACCTGTCATCTGGCTAGAAAAATTGTCAAAGATTGTCTTTTGCAGAGAATTCAAAAGTCAAATGAAACACAAGTGATAAAAACATTATTTCATTCATTTCAAACAAAGCTTTAGCAAGGAATCAAATATTTATAATATAAACAAGGCACGTGGATACTGATAATATTTTTCTCAAAATATACTGACCATATTTTCTTCTATCTATTAGCATGTGTTTGAAATTGGTTCATTAATTTTTTTTCATAATGTATTTGCTATAATAGGATTTTAGAAAGAAAAAGAGGAAGGAAGAAATGAACTGGGGAAGGAAAATTCTAATGATAGTGTTCACTATGCATTATTGAACAGTTATAAACAGGTAGGGATGTGACTTGATTTACCTTATTTGTGACATTATTCTGGCTGCTTGATAGGACGCGGCTGAAAGAGTAAGAATGGGGTGGCTTTGGAGAAATAGGGAGAAAATTTAGCGGCCTAGGTATGGTCCAGGAACAACATACTTATACTTTCACTTAGAGTGCAGTAGTAGAAATGAACAGAAGCAGAAGCAGCTCAGAGGTCTGGAGCATGGTCTGTGGAAGAGAGAACACATGATGACTCAGGCTTTGGTGCCATTTATTAAAAGGGTGGGTGACAGAAACATATCTGTAGATGGTGGAGCAAAATGAGACTAGAAGGGGAGACTGTTTTGTCCTTTTTGCCTATATAGGTTTAGAAACACTTACTATACAAGTTATAGTTAACACTATCCTTTCAAACACTACCCTTTCTACATTTCAATCAGTTTTGTTGATAATTAGAACAACAGCCAGTTCTTCCTTCTCTACTACCTCATACTGGGAGTGGCTACACTTGTGTCTCATGAGTAATTCCTATTGCTAGGCTCTCAGTCTCTCAATCTACCAGCTACTTTCCCACAAATCATTAATAATGCTTATGTGTTTCCTATCTTGACAAGTAATTCCTTTCTACCTCCAGTTAATGTCTTCCCTTTCCTTATACAGCTAAGAACTTCAAAAAAAAAAAAAGAACATGAACTTGTTCATTTTAATTCATTCATATCCTTCTCATCCTTTGTACCACTGAATGAGGGCTTCCACTTTGTTATGTTACTGAAATTGATCACAGGGAAATCCTGATTAAATTCCAACTGTGCCAACCCTGAAGATTATCTCCATGAGTTCTTTCACTGGCTCTTCATCCTCTTAAATGTAATTTTCTACAGGTTGCTGTTCCTACTTTTTTTCTTTCTCCTCTCAACATTTTGCTTTGAATCTATTAATATTTATTAAAAGCTGATGACCAACAAATCTATGTTGCTAATCGAGTGGATATATCCACTCCTGTATTCTGAACTCTAGGCCCACATATTCAAGTGTCTACATGACATCTCACCTGGCCACCATACTTCAAACACTGAAGCAATAAACACTCTTTTTAAACACTACTTACTTTTTCTGCAAAACCTCCCCTCCTATTCCTGTTGGTGAATAGCATCACTATCCATCCAGTAACATGAAACAGATTCCTGGAAATTACTCATATTATTATATTTTCCACAATGTCCAAATTGCACCACTGATCTAGACTTGTCAGTTCTACAACCTTTGTATCCTGCATCACACCTCTCCTACGCATCTCTTTCATTCTGATCTTATTTTTTCTCAGCATTTCCTGAATAGATCACCTAATCCATGCTTATTGTACTCACAAAGTTCTTATTCAGCAATTTTAACACTTTTAGAGAACTCACTGATTTCATGCCTCTAACTTCACTCTAGTATTCCTGTATTGTTAACTCTACTAAAACAGGTAGAGTTCAATAAATCATAATGAAAAATGAATTAATGAATAAATGATTTATCCCAAAACCATACTAGAAACAGTAGTGTAACTAAATAATAGTTTAAAATAATCTATGATTTTCTACTCTCATTTTACAGTCAATCCTTTTAAAAATAATTACTTATTATTACATACACAGACTAGTATAAAGAGAATAAAATGTCAACATAGGACAAATCTATTATGTCAACTATTGACAGACATAAGCCACTTCTTGGACTTTGGCTAGAGTGTTAAACTGGGGAAAACAATTGCAAGTTAAACTCTGAACTTCAGAATTTAGGGAGAAGGAAAGCAACCAAAATAAACTGTATATTCAGCTTAAATTAAATTAGCACAATTTCAAGACACAGCTTAAAAATTAGTTGTCTTGCTTCTTATTACCAAAACTAACCATAAGAAAAGCATATGAACTGCTAAAAGTCTTCAGCAAATAGTAATTTTAAAAACATATATAATATTCTTCATGTGGCCAAGCTAGAATTACAGTACACTTACCTAGTGGTACATATGGAAATGATTTGCTAGATTGTTTTATTATTTTACCATTTTTACCTATAAATACAGTCTCATGCTAATGAATACAAGGTGTCTCACACCCATAAGATATGCCCAGACAAATCTAAACCAGAAACCTATCACACTCCAGCTGTTAAACTTGGATCCAATGATTTCCTGCCACTTTTCTAAAAATTGCCATAATAATTTCCTTTGAGACTTCGTTTTCATTTTAATTTTTCAAATACATAGTGGTATATAAACTCATCTTTGTTTTAATATTCAAATAATACACACGCATTTGAATAAAAAAGTTCTTCTCTGCTCTTCCCCAATTTTATATTTTTTCCTAAAAATGTTTGTGTGGATATGGGACACATTTTCATATGTGGTTTTCAACATGCATACAATTTATAAAATATATTATTCTAAGTCTTGTACATTCCTTTAATTGTGAGACTCAGGTATTATTGATAGAAGTGTAAACTGGATAAAATTGTTGAAGAACAATTTTCAAATTTAACTTTTAACTAGTAATTTCACTTCTACAAAGGAAGGCATATAAATTGGTGTTTGTTACAGAATTCTTCAATAAAACAGGAAATGACATAACATTTAAAAGTTGGCACTATTTAAATATATTATGATATGTCCACATTATGAACTATCATTCTACTGTTTAAAAGAAACAGATGTAAATGTGGCACACTTATGTGCCTATAATTATTTCACATTGTTCTTCTGTAAAGACCACCAGTCCTAAAAAGTTATTTGATGTCAGAGATAAATTCAAAGTAATAAGAGTTGTTAGTAGGTGTTATGGCTTGCATTTAAATGTCCTCACAAAGCCTCATCTGAACATAAGTGAGGTTTTTTCAATGGTGACTGGATCTAGAGTGTGTGACACTAGGATTGATTCATGATGTAATACTAGGCTCAAGGGCACTAGTGCTACCAGCCCTAACTAACCTGAATAAGATATATGCGATAGAAAGATATGTGGTCATTCCTTGTTGCTTTCCTACCTCCTGCCCACCATGAACTGTTTCTCCTCTGTGACACCACCGGCCTTGGAGACAGGAGATTATGGACTGAAACCTCTAAAAATTCTCAGCTAAATAAACCTTTTCTCCCTTAACTTTGGGCATCGGGTATTTTGCCTCAGCAACAAAAAAAGTAACTAAGATCATAGGTTTCAGATTCTCAAGGGGATCAGAGAAATTATTTCTTTGAAATCCCCCTCTCAGAAGGCAGTGACAAAGCAAGCACTTGGCAAATTGACTTTGACCAAGATATTTGCCATTTCTCAACCTAAATTTCCCAAACTCTAAACTGCTGTTATAATGATGATAAGCATTAAAGTACCAAGCACATATAGCTGCTCATTAAATGTATTTTCAAAGTATAATGAAAATTCCTCCTTGAGAGATTCTTTAATGAACATAACTAAATTTATCCTCTTGGTTCTTTAATACAGACTAACTTAATTCACATAAGAAGTAAGGACACTTTTTTTAAATAAAACACCAGGTCTTTGAATAAGGATAATAATTTATTTTCTAAGATCACATTGTAAGTATATATAAATATCAGTAATAAACAGAAATCTACTTTACTTTTTTTTCAGTTTTTTTAAACAGGGTCTCATTATGCAGTTCAGGCTGTCTTTGAATTCACTATGTACCCCAGTCTGGCCTTGAACTCACAGCGATCCTCCGGCCAGAAATCTCTTTTGAATTTATATTAAGTTCATGTTAACTTACTGTTAAGTACTAATGTATTTATAAAAGACAAGATATATACCTGAATGTAAACGTTTAATCTTAATATTGTCAATATAAAAATAACCTTATTTGGAATTTTGATGTTTTTTCCCTTTGATAATATAGGAGTTTCCAACATGCTTGCCATTTGCTCATATGTCACTTTCTGTATTTTATATTTATTATCAGGATATAAAATAAAATATTTTCTTGTAGTATATGGCCTGCTTTTCCTTTTTATCACTTACCTAATGAATTTTTACCAATGGAGCATACCAAATAAATGTGAATGGTGAAAAACAAATGTATTATGCATACATTACTATAATTACGCAACAGGAGATTGAATGGTAAAGGAGATTATGGTAGAAGTTTCAGGAATAAAAGTTTTGCTACCATTTAGCTCTCACACCTTTTTCAATCACCATCTTCAGGATATATTTTGTACTGAGGAATGAAAAGGGCTTAGACTTTGAAGATGGGAAAATGAGAGCTTTGACTATGTGCAAATAGGCAAGGTCATGGTATGCCTTATATTAAATTACCCAGAGAAGAATACAGACAGTAACTTAAATATCTGGATCCTCTACCAATGTAAGCCAGTCCTGATTTATAGGAAGTAAGGTCAAGGAGCTGATTAATGACTGCACTATATAATGCTTGGGACTAATGCATGTATCTGCAAAGCAAGCCCAAGTGCCAAATTATTAAAACATAATTAATGAAATGGAGGCAAACATACTAGATGTAAAATATGAGGAGGAAAGAGAAAAAATTGTGAACATTCACAAAAAGAGCTTAAGAAAAGAATACACTTGAGAAATACTTTTAGATGAATGATATAAATATTTTAAAATATTCTCCTCCTCTCAATGAGAGTAATAGGACTAAATATTGCACTTAAAAGAGATTAAAGGAGAGGAAACAATTATTCTGTGACTAAAGATGAACTCACAATCTTATCAGTTAAAGATAGATTCCAATGTGGTACTTGCATCAAAAATGTCATTCAGGGCAGGGGATTTAGCTCAGTGGTTCTGTCACCTGCTTTGCAAGCACAAGGTCCCCAGTTCAATACCTGGTACCAAAAAAAAAAAAAGTCATTCGATCTACTTCACATGTGCTTTTGAGTTCAAAGAAAGAAAACTTACCTGATATTTCTTGTGAAATATTTTTCAAAATCAGACTGAATAAAAATGTTACAAGATGAGTAGTCACACAAATTGCCTCTTAATGGCCCACCTGGGTAGGACTCATTATCTCCTTTTTTGCTGTTGGATAAATGGCGGTTTAAAGGGTAAGGCACTAGCCCAGAGAGAGTCTGCCACTACACTTCAGAGCTGGAATTTAAATTTCCATTTGTTCATTTCAGCTTTAACAATCTAAAACTTTGCAGTTGCTTTAAAACCCTTGCATAAAGATATCATTTATTCATGGAAATAAATACCAGCATTTGTACCACAGTTACTAGTACTTTTACTGATCAGCAGAAACACTATCATTCAATATTTTAAAGTAGATATAAAAATATGTAATTTTTACTGCTTATTAAACCTGGTTTCATAACGATATCAGATGTAACACATACTTTCCATGTGGTCAGATGGATAATAAGGCTCTAAAATGAGTTCTTTGTTGTTGTTGGGTTGCTGTGTTTAAAAAGTAATGCTTTATAATTAAGTACCAATCAGGAACTTTCTCAGTACTATATTTACACAATGCAGATGAAGATTGCATTTTCCATTTTGCGGTCTGGACACTTGGAACACAATCTGTAGCAACAGAGCAGGCATAATTGAAACCATTTTTCACGTGTCTGTCATGTAAACATGATTTAGAATTTTGAAAACTATATAACGAAAAGAGAGAAGCATTTTTTTCACGTTACTGTTATGAGCAATAACATTTTTTGTCTTTAGTTAATTTGTCTTGTGGGTGCTTCTGTTTTAAAAATCATTTTCTACTTAATAAAATGCTTTGGCAAAAGCTAATTATGTCATTAGCCACAGAGCCACAAAGATAGTTCGAGTACGTTCAGATTTCCTTATCTGTATTAGAGGAAACATGCTAAAGGGTGATAGAAGCTCACATATCATTCTCCAATCTGAGCAGCTGCTTAGTTAATCTCGCTATAATCAAACCCAAGTTTTCATCTCATTGTTTCTAACCTGTCATATCCTTGTGTGTTTCTGCCAATTTAAAGAAACATCTCAATTTTGTCCTCAGGTCTATTTAAGACTTTACTATGATTAATAAGTTTCACTCAGCTAACCATGTCCCATTTCCAGACATAATTTAAGGTTGTACTACACACATATTTGTAATTAAATTTAACATGTGTTTTCTGGATATAGACTAAGTCTTCAGTATTTCTTCAGGAAATAGACTGCATTTTGGATACTACTGAGTCTGCTAAAAGTTCACAAACAGTCAAACCCTGCTAAGAATTTAACTTCATTTATTGTATAATGTATCAAATTTCCATAAGTCTTGATTTGATTTGGCTAATTACTTAAAAGTGGTGATCAAATGTCATGATTTCAGCTCAGTGATCTACACATTTAATAATTATCAGTGACATGGAAGGCATTTCTTTTTAGAGCAATATTAAATCCTTACTGATTATAGTATAATATATACTATACTGATTATAGCCTCCCTCTGTGGAGAGAAAAGAAGCACAGGTGAAAGGAAAATCCTGCTCTTGTAAAAGAACCACAAAATGTATCTACCACTCTTAGAGTTGAAGAATAAGAAACAATAAGAATAAGAAAGTAAACACACTCACACATCTACTTATCCTAATTAATATTTTTATTCATGAACCAACAGACGTTTGAGGTGAGAAATCCTTAACAAAATTTAACTGTTCTTATTTTAATGTGTATCTATAATTCTTAATTTGGAAATTACATTATATGTTTAATATTAATCATAAGTATTTAGCCTAGTCAAATAAGTTTGTACAAAATTCACCCTATTTTACATACCATATCCCTGTAACTATCCGACACACCTCACCAGAAGATTTACCCGGTAGATATACATACAAACATGACATCTAGGATTATTTTTACTCATTTTCTATTGTCTGTTTAAAAGTTTTATTGACTCAGTTAGATGATATTATTTATTCTAAATACTTGGAGTACTATACTCCAATGTAGGAGTTGAAGCTCCCAAAACAAACAAACAAGCAGAATAATTTTTACTTTCAATAGAATACTATTTAAAAATCAGTGGGAGTCAATTTTGTTTTCTATGCATGCATGCACACACACATATATTCTGTGGCTTTATAAATTCAGTAAACACATTTTATTAAAAAAAACTGATTACAATAAATTTTCAGGTTGATTGTCAAACCATAGATTGTAGTACATGAAATAAATCTGAAGAAATAACAAAATGAAAGTCCAAGATATTTGAAAATCATTAATGGCTGCTTTTAGTAGAGTCATGTCATATAATAAAAATTTCAACGTGGGGGAAAAAAGTATTTGGCAGCAACCAAATATAGAGTGAAATCTATATTCTTCCTTTTTTATCTTTGTCACTACCCTAATATTTTACTTTACTGAAAGGCAGAAACTATATCATTCTCCCAGGAGGTGAAAACAGAAAACAGAAGACCTAAAACGAAGGTTCCTTGGCAGAACTGAATGATCAGAAGACATCAAAGGGGCTGGAGATTTAGCTCAGTGGTTCCACCGCCTGCCCCGCAAGCACAAGGACCCGAGTTAGATCTCCAGTACCAAAAAAAAAAAGAAAAAGAAAAGACGTCACAGTTCATGGGAATGTTGTCAGTAAATCCTGGCCAAAAGAGTACAAAAGTGCTGGAGGGACTCAAGAGGGAACCATTCTTACTCTCATTCTGTATACAGAAACACGTAATAATACTGGTCCTCTCTATCACTCTGTGAGGATAGTGATTACACTGGATAAAAACTAAGACACATTTCCCAGGAAAGTACACAGATGGCTAACCTAAAGTCTCTATCTTCTGATGACTAATTAGGCATTCTTCCTCTTAGTTTATTAAAGTTCTCCCTGCCTTCTGAATATCATCAGGAGATAGGAACAAATAAATGTGATGATACTTTTAGCATGTGTAGTCTTTCTCTTTTTAATGTTTTTGGAATTTATCCATTGTTAAAAAGACAGATATATGGGGCTGGGGATTTAGCTCAGTGGTTCTGCCACCTCCCTCACAAGCACAAGGACCCAAGTTCAATCCCCAGTACCAAAAAAAAAAAAAAAAAAAAAAAGACAGATATAACAAATCAAAGCATTCCCAGAGCATAAATAAATACTACCCATATAATTGAAATCCACTTGAAAGTATATGATTAGAGGACTTTTTATTATGATGAATGAACTTTTATTTAAATTTATTTGAATACTGTACTTTATTTCCAATTGTTCTAAACTTAACAATTAAACATAATATATCATATGCTTAATGGAAATAAGATGATTTTATCTCCAAGCTGTAATTGCTTAAATTATTGATCTTAAAATTACATGTTAATTATAACACAGCGGTTATCATCTAAACTTTGTCCTCTCTTCTCAGGCAATAGGCAGGGATCTTTTATTTTCATCTTAACTCAGCTTAGGCTTTCTTTTTAGAGGACTAACATTCTCAATAGCTAATGGAAGTGTTCTTAGGACAGGCTTTCCAGAAATCAGGTTTCAAATGTTCTACATAGGCACAATTTAATGTCTTATATTTGCCAAATTGTGGATAAAAAGTCTAATGAGAGTGCAAGAGGCTATTTTACTCTATTTAAATATTTTCACTGAGTCATAAAAGTGGCCCTCAAAGCCTCATTTCTAGAGTGTCTTTCATGTAACAAATATTCTTGAAAATTCAGAGACAGGCATGCCACTTAAGAAGCATTCCCTTTCCTACAGTGAAGTCTAGAGAATTAAAAAGACTCATGAAGGCTGGAAGCTCTCTGAGATTCATTTAAATTTCTGTAAAACTTCAAAAATATCTATATCTGGACAGTAAGTCTACAAGAGAGTGTCAAATGAGAATTTGAAGCATATAATTCTGGTTAAAGGAAAGCACTTAAAAGAATTTGCCTGGGGATTAAAACCTGGTGTCTAGAGGTGGTCTATCTTGTGTTATTTCTTGTTCAGAAACTGTTTTTGCAAGATGTGGTAATGTGTGGTTATGGTGCAAGTTATTTTCGCTGTGCTTCTCTTCTGCTTCAAGGGTTCCAGGGTCATCATCATCATACTAAAAAAAGTTCTTACCTAGGCAGATTTAAACAGTCCCTTAGTGAAAGCAGTTGTAAGTGCCCTTGGGAACTCATCAAATAATTTCCAAGGATTAACAATTGAGCACATGCTGTCAGTGAGTACAAAATCTCTGGATTTCTCACCAACATAAGCATTCTCAAAGTCTTTCAAAATCTACTTTTTCAAAGGCTTTGCCTCACTCTTCTCATCTCTGTTCCCACTGCATTAGTTCAAATAGCTCCCCATTACTCCCAGCCCTCGCTTCTTTCCATTGTCTTTGTTCTAAACACCACTTTCATCCTCAAATAAATGCTGTAGATTTTCAAATGAATCCTGAACTATAAATAGGGTCCTTACAACCTGTCCTGTAGTGGCCCCAAAATATCTTTTGGACATCTTTATCTCTGCATCCATCACAGACTCTAGTCTCTAGCCACTTTACAGCTTCCTGTTGTCATGTCACTTCTCATGCTGTACCCTCCACTTCTGCCTGATAAAGATCCCTTCCTGTAGTTCAACTCTATTCCAATATTGCCTCTTCCAGGAAATCTTTCTTCTGTACAAGAGTCCTTATCCCTATATTATGGCTCCTAATAAAACTGACCTTGCATTAATAGTTACTTTTGGGCAATTCTGGTCCTTAATTACTAAGAATTTTGAGGACAGGAACTGGGTCTTGGTTATAGATACATTCTTCATGGTGTCTGGCTCAGCACTTTGTACATATAACAGAAGTTTGTTATCTGAAAAAACGGTTTGGGCTCCTCCTGAGGACACAGACAAATGACACTTCCCAGACACTCCCTAGCTCAGAGGTTTGAGCATACAACAGAAATGCATTATCTGAAGAAATGGTTACAGCTTTTCTTGGGGACCCGAAGAGATGACATTTTCCAGATTCACTTGAGCAACATATTGTCATGTGGCTGAGTTCTGAAGAGAAGAATATGGATGGGGTTTGTGTATGCATTTCCAGGTTAAGCCATAAAATTCTCCAATGTTTGAGTTTACTCTATGCTGCAGCTGGTTTTCCTGATGTGAACTTGGCTGTTCTCCTTCAAGGAGCTCGGGTCCTCTCTGTCTCTGGGAATGGCTGCTGTTCTCCTCAGGAAAGCTCTAATCTTCACTGTGAGCTCCAGTGCAGATTGCTCAGGCTGGTGGCACAAATCCTTCACCCCACCAGGGCAGGTTTGCTGGCCTCCACCACTGGCCTATGAGCCTTCTGGGTGCAAATTCTTGATAAGAACAAGCATGAGACATTGCCATAGGCTCTAGACCACTGACTGCAGTCATAGAGGACATTGCCTTGGATTTCAGGCCATCAGCTGGACTTCTGTGGGACATTGCTGTGGGATCTAGGCCCTTGGTTTGATTTTTCGGGTCTCTAGTGTGATTCTTTGGGTGTCTAGCTAGATCTCTTGCACTCCTCTGCATTTGACTTTTTAGATGTATATTATAAAATAATTCTGTAAATTATATGTCCTGTGGTTAATCTATTCCCTTGTAAACCCTGACTATAACACACTGCAAGGCTAGTGTTGATCAGAGTTCATATTAGTGGGGCTGCAAGATGGAAAGAATCCCAATAATGAGTGGAAAGCCATTTAATACACTCTGCTTTGGACTATGATTTGAATGTGTAAAATGTTGGGGTCTCATCTGTTATATCAGCTAATGGACCCTTACTAATACAGTAAGTTACCTGAGTGTTTATCCAATTGTTACAGAGGAGAGTGATGTTAATCTATCTATCTAGCTAGCTAGCTAGCTAGCTATCTCTCTATCTGTATATATTTGTATAGTTCTAGTAAGTTGTCTTTACATGTGTGAACATCAAATATTATCACTCATTGCTTTACATGTTAAGTATCCTAATAATTATTTTAAATTTAACATGCTTTAGAATATGGTTTAGGATCAAGAACTTAAAAGTCAATAGCAAAATTTTCAGTACAAATAACTTCTAAATTTCTTTGTTTTTACATTTCTCTTGTTTATCCTTGATTCAACAGAAATAAATCAAAGATTCCTGAAGCATTAAGCTCAATTTTCAAAAACTTTAAAGCATTCTTCTTTTTGTATTCACATTATCAGCCACATGTACTAAATATTTAATTAAATTTCAAAAAATACAAATAAACAACTGCCATAAATAAGTTTTGGAACAAACGTAATTAAGGCTACCATATTCATTGTATTGAATTGTTTATATTCACTCTAAGTTTTATTCATATTAACAAATTTATCTTCTCTTTTTCCGTGCTTAGGGTCTCAGCTAAATCTGATCCTATCTCACACCATGCTGTTGCATTTGAGTTAAATGAATGTTGTTTTTATTTTTTAGAAATATAGCTGGAAAAAAAATCTTTTTAACTGAATTGTGAAAGGTAGCTTTTCAGAAGATATCAGTATGCTTTACTTTTGTTTTGATGGCTGTGTGAGAATATTCTGCAATGGTATTACACTTTGAAAGAACATGAGATTATGTTCTTGACTTTTTTGTGGTTTATAAAAACCAGTAGAGTCATCAATAGAATGAGTAGCACTTTTTTTTTATGTGCAAGGCTTCCAACGACATTTTTGAATTTGCTAATACACATTCACCTAGGTGACAGACCTGTTTATTATTTGAGCTTCACATCATATAAGCATAAAGTATACTTATCCAGTTTCATATATTAAAAAAGCAGTACAAGCTATATATTTCAGTCATGATTATTTTAAACAATGAATTAAGACTTTTTTCTCCATCATTTCCAACTGCTTGAAGGATTTCCTTCTTAGCTTTTTCACCACTCCTCACACACTATTTTGAAAACCAAGTTCATCTCATCTCTCTATCACTAGTTCCTCTCTTGACTTCTCCATTGTATTAGGCAGCTTTTCTATTGTAATAAAATGCCTGAAGCAGCTAACTTTTTATTCAGCTCACAGTTTTTGTGAGCATCAGCTCAGTTCTAGCGAGGGCACCCACAGTTGTGTCCTATCATAATAGATGCAGCAAGCTGGAGGGCTGGATGGGACTAGGCCTAGGCTGTCATAACAACCTTCTCAGGACCTGATGTTGATCATATCTTACTCCTTCCAAGGACCAAGCCCTCAGTGACCTAGTGACCTACCTCCCACTAGGCCCTACTTCTTAAAGATTCCAGGAGCTCCTATATCACCCCATGGACTTTATGGAGACCAAGTATACCCAAAGCATGGTCCTCGTTTATTCAGAGTTGTGCATTCCTTCTAGCCATTTTCAATGAGGCACCAATATATTTTCTCTCCCCTAGAAAATATATATTTTTTGTTTATCATTTCAAAACAGTCTCAGTTCAAAATCAAACTCTACTGCAAGTTGTTCTATGCTAGATGAACATACTTTGTCCACTCCCCATCCAACTTGGACAACAACTGGGTTATTACAGAGCAGTGCCTGTTGTGGTAGCAGTCAAACTGACTGACCTCATCCTTATACAGGTTGTCTTGTTCCTCCTCTAGAAACAAGAAGAAGTTAGTGAGATAGTGGACCAATCACTTTGTCCCTTGAACTGGTTAATACATGAAATTGTTATCTGTAGGTCTTATCAGTGTATTAAAAAACGGAAGTTATACAACTTCCCAAGTTTGTGCTCTTTCATTATTCACTATTAGGAAGATTGGCTTTCTATTCTAGCCTACAATTTCTATCCCAGTTCTCTCAAAGAACAGATGAAACTGTGCCTTTGGGAGTAATATATATATATTTTTCCCTAGAGTTAAAGTTTTATAGTAGAACTTCCTCCAGTTTGGCAAAAAATTGCATGAATTAGAAAGTCTTTGGCTCACATTTTGTATATACGTTTTACAATCTTGTACTCTTAGAATGAGATCTTACTTCTATTTTCCCCTGGTCTTAGAGATGGATTTGCTAGAATGTCAGTACTTTTACTGATATGGAAATCTAATCTATTATCCAGTCCCATTCCCACCCCTATGCTGCTGCTGGGACTTCCCAGTCTCTCCATCTGGACACTATTACTCTCCAGGGATTTACTACATCTGTATAGAACCAGTTTCTGGGCCTTCAGGTTAGCACTAAATTCATTTGGCTAAACTTTGAAATTCTTAGCCATGTGTTCCAATTCTTCCTATCTATACTAGGAAAGACAGGTATTTTATGCTTAAGTACAGGACTTCTTTTTACAGACACTGTTTATTATCAATCAATTTAAAATGTCCCTTCCTGACTTTGTACTTCTATAGTATCAATTTGGAAACAGATGGTACTCAGAATGAGTCTTTTTATATTCTGCCTTTTTCTGAAAAGAGTTAAAGAAATTATATAAAACTTCCCTAATGACACTCAAGCTACTAGTAAACAGGTGTTATGTTAGCGATGTCTCTCTAGATCCCAAAGCACCTGCCAGAATTGCTAGAAATTGATTAGGATGTAACAGGTCCTGGATTGCTAATAGACAAGTCATATTCTTCCTCTTAAAATAAATTTAAGTACAGATTAATCCCAAGAAGTTAATCTAGATTGATGTTTGTTATTTACAAAAAAAGAAATGGAATATAGAATCATTAAAAACAATAGACATGCTTTCTGCAAAATGAAATGGAATAACAGGAGACAAAAACATCTTCACATAGGCAACTCTGCTAGAATTATCAAAACACCCCTGTGTCTAGTAAGTGCCAATGGAAATAAGATATTCAATGCAAAGCTTTCTCTATTCTAAAAAATAAATTGTGGGTAGGGGATTTATCAGTGGTTCCGGTGCCTGCCTCACAAGTGCAAGGCCCCGAGTTCAATGCCAGTGCCAAGAAAGAGAGAAAGAGAGAAAAAGAGAGAGAGTGAGAGAGAGAGAGAAGAAAAGAAAGAAGGAAGGAAGAAAGAAGGAAAGAAAGGAAGAAATTGTATCCCTTGGCTTTAAAGAAAGGCAATACATACAAATTTTCCTAAGAAATTAACATTATTTTGAAATTATGTAATCAATTAATAATTAATCTTTAAAATAAAAATTCAACAAGTATACATTCTGGTCCCTCTTTTATAATGATGCATCCTGGAATTTTTAAACCATGGAATTCATTTTTCTTGATACATTTTAAAGTATTACAGTAACTTATGCTGGTAAAATAGGGTAAATAGCTTTCTGTAATATGTGAATATAGTCTTACATTTCTAAATATGTACATTTGTATTTATATACACATATATGTATGTATATACATAATATTTTAAACATTAACATTGTTTTTCTAAGTTTCTCTTTGTAACTAGCAATTTTTAGTCTTCTAATTAAACTTACTAAAAGCATAACACTGATCAAAAGGTTAACAATATTTAGTAAGCATTGATCACTTTATATCCATAGAAGAATATCATTCTAAATGTTGATGAAATTTCTCAAAACCTTGATGACCTGGATCACGTTCCTGTGAAATTTTCCCCTATGTAATTTCTAATGCATAAATAGTACAGATGAATATTGATTGTAAAAATCTTGCTAAATTGTGTTGATATCCTAACTTCAAAAACACATGAAATCTAATCTTTCTAATTTGGATCTGACTGACAAGAAAATGTTGATTGTGAAGATGAGAACAAGAAAATCAAGTATCACTGGCAACAAGATGTCAAAATTTAGCATAAAAAAGGCTGATGTCAGAAAAAACCATATTCGGTTTCAAGATTTAAAATGTTTACCTTTTCTTTATTGAAGGAAACATTTTTCAGAAAATGGGGTGAATCTTCTGCTGGGGGAGAACCCTGTTAGCAATGGGGAATATAGTAGAAAAAGTTAAAGTTCCAATAAAGAGCAATACAAATAGAGAAATGGAAGATTTAGAAGGCATCTGAAAGGAAACAGAACATTCACTTCAAAGTCAGAAATTATAAAATATGAATGTAGAAATCAGCTATACCTTCCAGAAAAAAGGTAAAAGATGCCAAACAAAACAAATTAATGCAACTGGATGTACACTAAGAAATCATATGGCCATGTTTATGTTCTTGCAGAAAGTCATAAATAACAGTGTTCAAAATTAAATAAATATGAGAGAGAATAGGCTTGGTTGAAAGAAAGAATGTACAATAGCAACACCAGCAAAGGGCTAAATCAGATATATTTTGGAATTATCCAAGAACTATCAAAACAATAGAAACTATGAATATTTTATAAAAAATGATGAAAGCTAAAGGCTTGAAAGAACAGAAAATGTCATGATATTAAGGTGTTACTTTCAGCAGGCAAAATACCTAACAGATTTTTCCATAGTTTCTCTATATCTAATGTCATTTCTGATAAAAAGATGGGAGTAAAAGTGGAAATATGTAAATATCTAGATAACATGGATAAAAAAATGGAAAAAATTAGAATCAAATTAGTCATAAAAATGTTATGCCAAGAAGTGCTGATGGCTCTCTGATGTACTATGAATGAATATAATATAAAAGATGATGTTTATGATGCTAAATGAATATCAATATTTTATATCTTTCATACTTTTTATCTTTTCAGAAGTACCTATTTCCCTTGTTAGTACATGAAATAAAACCAATAAGTCCACTAAAGACTAACAGATGTTAAAGAAATATCAACTGACAGAATGCAATAGGGACTCACAGAAGATTTCAATTTCTTAATAATTTTATGACTTGTCTTCCCAACTCCATGTACAGTAAATTTACCACCCCACAACACAGTCTTTCACAATTAAAACAAGAAAGTTAAGCAAATTAAAATTTGATGGCTGAGACATACCTCAGTAGTGGCATGTTTGCCTACAATGCGCCTTGGTTTCAATTCCCAGTACTGAAAAAAATGAAATCTCAAATACTGAATTATAAAGAAAATATCTAAAACACATAAAAAAAAAACATTTTTAAGACACTTTATAGACTCAAATATAATCCAGAACTATAAAGTAAGGACCCATATTCAATCCTTTTTTGAAGAGCTATTTCTTTTGCTATGTAGAATGAACACCATATTTCATTACCGAAACCACCCTTTCTTCCCACCTTCCCTTATCTAGCACAGCTACCCTTCCACTGCGCATACTCAGAAAGCCCCAGCATGGTTCAATCCCATGATGCACTTCTTTACCCCTAGATTTGGTTTCTCATGTTTACTTGAGATTTTCCAGAACAAGTCCATGCCTTTATAATACTGAACAACAACCTATTCTAGCCCACAGCACACTCACCTCATAGCTATTCTGACTTCTTTCTTAGGCAATAATGAAATCCTCACAAATGAACCATCCATAAGTGTGCCCACCATTCCCTTCTTTCTTCCAGTACAGGCACTTCAACAGCTTCTTCCCTGCATGCATGTTCTTATTAAGCTAAAATCATAGCTCCAAAGTCATACAAAAGGGAACTCTCCTTTACTTAGATTCTGAACCACCTTCTAATTCTAATTTTCTTTGTCCTATTTCAACCAATATTCTAGGCTTACAATAAACCACAAATTCTTCTCCCCAGAGGGATATCTGTCGGGAGCAATTCTATATGATTTTGGGGAAAAATCATTTCATAATTAAATCATGATTAGGGCCTAGTTTTCCTGTCTACAGGCCAGCTACAGCATGTCCAGATATAATTCCTTTTTCTCCTCCAGTCACACCTAAGACCTCAGTGGAACCCTGATGCTGTGATGCTCCAGGACAGGACTATGCCAGCTGGAGACATCCTGGGAAGAATCAAATCTTCATCTACATAGTTTCTCATTGTTCTAGGATCATCCTACTCCCTCTGAGTCATTTGCTACTTTCGTTTCTGCTAATGTTCTGAATAAAGGTATGGCAAGCTCAGGGAGTGGGGTTTTTGCTGTCCAGAGTGGCATTGATCAGGCCAAAGCTCAGCTTCTTCTCTAAGTCTCATTTTCTGTCTATGTATTAACTAATTCGTCTTGTGTTGTCCTGGCTCGTAGGAGACTAGGACTTACTGCAGAGGTTCTAGTAACGTCCTCTTTCCCTGTTCCCTACAGATATCTCAATATTTTTGTCTTTGAAAGAACTCTGTTCAGTTCTCAACATAATAGACTTTCTTTGATTTTTGTATCTGAAAACAGCGTCTCTATTTTTTCTTTTAAGTTTACTTTTCTACTTGGTACTTATTACCTCCTAATATAACATCATATTTTTAAAATTTATTAGTACATCATTGTAGTACATGGTGTTTACATTCCTTATATGGAGTTGGTACATGTACATAACACATCTTAATTTCTTTTTCATCCCCTTTCCCTCCTCTCTCGTCTCTCCAACTCTTGATCCCTTTACCATTTCAAAAAGATCTATCTCCCTACTTCCTATTATCTAACCTTTATTTGCTCTGTATATATAATTTGGATTTTTCATATAAGAGAAATAGCCTATCTGTCCACCAACAGATGAATGAATAAATAAAATGTGTTATTTACACACAATGGAGTACTACTCTATCATAAAGAAACACTACCTATTTCTTTGATAATTTGTTCACCACTCTCTCCAGTCTAGAATTTCTTAGTAGTAGAATTTTTCAAATGTCTATATCCATATCACATAGAATAATGATTAAATGTAATGGTCACTCAATAATTTTTGTGTGTGTGGTACCGGGGATCAAACTCAGGGCCTTGTGGTTGCTTGCAAGGCAGGCACGGTGTCACTCAATAAATATTTATTAATCAAATATATAAATATACTTGTTCAATGTTTTTCAATGTAAACAAATTTCATTCTCCCTCTTCCTAATCACATTACTTCCCAACTAGAAATCACATTCTCCAGCCTCCTTGAAACCAGTTTTTATTATGTGAATAAACAGATAAATAATAAAGAAAAAGCCAAATTTCAAGGACAATAGAAATTTAATTTATTGAATTTGGCTCCATTCCTCTTTGTGTGCAAACTCAGCAATGCCTGTAACCCCAAGCCAATTCATTAGGGAATGACTGAGCAACAAGGTGGAAGGAACCTGGGTTCCTATATGACTTTGAGGAGTTGACCTGCCATATGGGCATAGTTAGTCTTACTTGTAACCAGAGAGAGATAAACTAATATTTTATTTATAGGATTTACTTTTGGAATCTTTTTCTACTTAGCAACTAAGCTTTTCAAATGTTTGGCTTCCTCGATTCTCTATTATTTTTCTGATGGCTTTTTCCTTTGAACCCTTTTTTTCTCTCTCTCTACCCCTTAAAATGTTAATTTTTCTCAAGTGTTCTTTTCTGGCCAACAAATGTTCTTAATTCCATCCAGTAATTCCCGAATTTCTTAATCAACAATATATTTGAAAACCTCCCTGTCTATCCTCAAAAATATTGCAAGTAAACATCAATAGTTCACAGACAACCTATAAACCTGTTTTGTGAACCCTGTAAGTAATTATGGTGAAGAGATTAAGACATTTCTTCAGAAATGGCACCTAGTAGCTATTATTCATTTGCAAATCTATGATGCCCTTTTATAGTCACACTCCGTCCGCTCTCCCTTCATCACTGTTTAATTCTCAGCCTGCACCTCACACACTTTTATATCTATCCTCACTTTTACATAAATACTATGGTGCATGATATGTACTAGGCCCTTAATATAGTCTCTTTGATATAAGTTTCCTAAACTGTCCTAAGTTATACAAAATTCAATATTTAAGATGTTACAGTCCAAGGAAATTGTGATATAGAAATACATTGTATTTTCTTGATGCATTTTTTCAACTGTTAAGAAGAATATTAATTTTTTCAGTTAGAATTGTGTTTTTCTGAATTCCCATAGCATCTTACAACTCTCTCAACATAACACATGAGAATAAGCTTTTAGTGGGTTGTCTGTGTATTTATATTAATTTTCATCCTTCATTGTATGTAGTGCAGCTCCTTACACATCTTGAAATATCTCTAGGGTATTTCATGAAAAAAGAAGGGTTTAAAACACTGTTTATTTGATCCAGCTATATCACTCTGGGATATATATATAAAAGAATTAAAGTCCACATCTTGTACAACTCCCTGTTTACCTAAGCTTATTGCAGTGCAATTCATGATAGCTAAGCTATGGAAACTGCTTAGGTACCTGTAAACTGATGAATGAATAAAGAAGATATGGTATAGATACACGATGCAGTATTATTCAGGCTTATAGAATGAAATCATATCATTTGCAGGAAAATGGATGGAAAAAGAGATCATCACTTTAAGTGATATAAGCTAGATGAGGAAAAGCAAGTATCATGTTTCTTCTCATGTGTGGAATCAGAGAGAGAGAAAGAGAGAGAAAAAGAGAGAGAGAGTGAACATGAAAGTAAGGAAGACTATTAGGAAAGGGGGAAGAGAATAAGAGGGAGAGGAGAAAGAAGGACAAAAGGAGTAAAGAGGTGTGTGGATAAGGAGCTCTGTGGAAGTGATTAAACTGTTAGATGAATACACAAATATGCCAGAAAAAAATCTATTATTCTGTATCACTCACATAGACTAATGCAAAACACCGTTCATAATTAATTGAGTATAAAATCTATACACAGTCATTTGACTTACTATTAAAAAGATTCCTTGAAGATTAGAGAGTAGAGGAGATAAGAAACAAGAAAAGGAGAAAAAAAATTTATAGATTTCTTTCATTGTGTGGTTTCAACATTATGAATATGTTGCATATTTTAAAATAATTAAATATTTTAAAACCTTCTTTATAAGAAAAACACAATAAAAGCTTAAAAACAGAAACATCCTGAAAGAAATGATCCCAAATATATATAACTGTTATCTCCCAGAATATATAGCAAAGGCCAAAAAGCCAATAAGAAAAATTTAAACAACCTAAGAAAAAATTGGCAAACATATAAGGAAGCAATTAAGTTAAGGATACTTGAATGTTCGATAAACAAACATGTATTCACATTCACATTAAAAATGAATAAGGTATTTTCTCTATATTGCCAATGTCTCCTTTGCTCATTTAGTCAAAGAGATTCATTAGACATCTTTTGGGGTTCATTAGCAATTAAAATATGGAAATTTTAAAAGCATTAAAAGACCATTTTATTCAACAGATGGAAGTTAAAATATAGAGCAATGTTAAGGGTTGGAAAGAATGTGAGCCAAAGAATACTCTAGTAACTGTTGATGGAAGAAGAATTTTGTACAACACTCTTGGAGAATAATTTCACTATTTTAGAGGTTAATTTGGAAAGTAGTAAAATTGAGACCACACATACCTTACAATACAGGAATTCTATTCTTGCATATAAACCTTAAAAAATTTAGTACGTATCTACAAGGAGACATGTACCATGGTGTTTTGGCAACATTGCAGAAAATAGAAAACACCTGGAAACAACTTAAATGCCTCTTGGCAACAAGTAAAGAGATTCTTGGTGTTCTCATAGACCCCTTGCACACACATTCTCCAGGCACATTGAGGGATTTTTACTGCAAGCACATGCCTCTTTCTTCCCAAGGGTGTTCTCTAGCCAAGAACAAGCTAGGGATGCCCTAAGGTAAACTGGGATTCCAGAGTTAATAGAGATAGGAGTAACCCTCAACCAATGGCAGATCGGAGTCTAAGATAAACACCTTAGCTTCCTTGTCTTCAAATAATACAACTCTGAAGAGGTTCATCACAATATGACTCAAAGTGGGACAAATGTGTGGATGTGATCAGAGAAATGATCAGAAACAGAAGTGGTTTAAAACAGAATTAATCTTCCTTAAAGCTTAAATATGTGAGGATAGAGAGATACAGAAAATTTCGTGTCCCATTTCTGTTTTATGAAATCAGATAGATGATGGACTGAGATATAAAAGTTTTCCGGCAGGAAGATGATGGTTTGGATTTGGACATGTTGGATATAAAGTGCCTAGAGCTAACTGGATATGATGGTTTAAAATGTGGAGCCAGTAAGAGACTAGAAAATGGCTTATAATAGTGTATGAGATCACGGTAGAAAACATGAACAAAGAAAAGAGGATAGTAAAAATAGCAGCACAGAAAGAAGCATTGAATATTTAAGGAATTACGAGAAGATGCTCCTACAAAAGGAAGTGAAAGAAAAAAGATAACCTGATGGACTGAAATATTAATTTCACAAATGTTCTTCTCAGAGGCATATTGACAATAGCTTCTTAGAAATCTGTCTCTTTTCCAATTCTAAGGCTATTTCTAAGTTGCTACAGCCGCTTCTTCATCTTTGTCTTCATCCTCATCTTTATTATTTGTAAAATTTTTGTTTTAATTTTCAGAATCTCACTTCCCACTCAGCCAATCACTCTGTTCATACTATCAATTTTAATTCTGGACCATCAAAACACAAATTTTAAAAAGGCTTTAGTATTGGGCTGAGGATGTAGCTCAGTGGCGCTGTGCCTGCCTTGCAAGCGCAAGGTCCTGAGTTAGATCCCTGGTACCAAAAAAAAAAAA
>NW_004624745.1:4573143-4589317 GCF_000247695.1 Heterocephalus glaber | reverse complement strand
ATATATATGCTAGGGAGTTCCAGAAAAAGAGATTCTAACTAATGTTAAAAGAAAGAACATTAGAAAAGAAAATTCCTGAGATCTCTCTAAGAACAATGTGAGTCCTAAGATCAAACCGTCTGGAAAGCTGAATAACACTATAAGGAGAATAATAAACACTGCCATTTTCTGAGAAAGTTTTATGAAGGCCCATACTTTGGAAAAATAGAATCTAATCCCATAGATTCTGCCCTATACAGCATTATGATAGAATTAATTATCATTAAAACAAGTCGATCACACAACTAAAACAAGAATACAGTTAAGATGATATTCATCCTTAACAGAGTAGCCACAAGTTTACTGTAACATCTACTACTACAAGGATGTAGAAATAACATTTAGTGACCATAAGTAGAAGTAAACCAAGGGCCCAGGATTTAGCTCAGTGGTTCCAGTGCCTGCTTCACAAGTGCAAGGTCCCGAGTGCGATCCCCAGTACCAAAAAAAAATGAAGTAAACCAAAGAATGTTACAAATCTAGCATATGTCCTGGCTACTGTCACCCTCTAGGTGGACTCATGAATCCAAGCACACATGCACACATACACCTCAAACACTAGTATACAGCAAAAAAAAAGGTCAGTTAATCACCAATTTATGATCAAATATGTATGATTAAATCCCAACGACTTTCCATTCATGACATATTCTGTAACTAGTGCTTAGTATTATATTTCACAGCACTGGTGAAGCAGCATTTTTCTCCTTGTTTTGTTTAAAACTTGTCAGAAGGCCGTTTTCCATTTGTTAAGCTATACATTTCTTTAAAAATAACTATGAGACTAAAAGGGAAGGATGTTCCTTCAAGATGTTAGAAGCATAAACACAAGATACATGTTCATGTTACATGTGAAAAATATGTGTTTATAGGCTTTATATATAAATAAGAGTGATCTCTATATGATGTCAGTTTGTAAACATATATATACTGTTTCTTATTAATTTAATACCTATAGAAATACCTGAGAGTATTACCTTATATAAGAGGATACATACTTTCTCAAAACCATAGCATTAAGATCATGGTGTTTTATTTCAGATTTTCAAAAAAATCTTCATTTAAAAAAAATCAATCAATAAGTAAATATGAACACCAAAGATAGAAGACAGTAGTTGAAGTTTAAATGTTAGAAAAACTAAACAGTAGATCTTTCTATATTTTGTTTGTCACACTTTATATACTTCTATTAGGGGGAACACCATTCTTTTGTGGCTCCTCCCCATAGCCTAGTAACTACCTAAGTTGTGGTTAGACTTTATAACCAAGAAAAATTATGAAGTTCTCTTTAGTGTCTGGAATCTGAATTGGTGTGGAGGACTAGGTAAGGGGTTAACATTTTTTTCTTTTTCTTTTCTTTTTTATCTTGATTTTTAAAAGGCAGATCTCTTGGCAAGGCCTTTCATAAAGTCTCAGCTATACCTTAACTTTACTTACTGAGATATATTAAAAGAAAGAACAAAAGAATTACACATCATTTCTTGACTATCACATTAAAATTGTAACAAAAGACCTTATAAAATAACACATTGGGTGATTTTCATAAGAATATAATTTTTAAAAGCTCAAGCTTCACACAAATGAAAACCTCAACATTTTCTTGCTTAAAAACACAGTTTTTCATTTTCTGTCAGCACTAATAAACAAACAGCTAGAAACTTTTATTTTGGGCAAGAAAGAATGACTGTAACAGGTGATGAGAACATAATGAACCTGTTCTCTTACAAACAGATTCACCAGTCACATTTTGCAATTGTTGAAGGAAATTTGTATCAAATCATACAAATAGTTCTAAAATAAGAATCTTTCTTACACATAGTTTTTGTATGAAACTCAAAACTAGTTCTACCAATGCTTGATAAGTTTTCATAAATCTTTGCAAAAGAAGAGCTAAGTAATACTTTAAAATTACCTTATAACTGAAATACATTTATTCTTCCCTAAACACTTTCCTCCCTTGTAGTTATATAGCTTCAAAATTACTCCAATATATTTTTCAGTTTATTAATTTACTTTAGCAAATAGAAGGTACAAATCTAAAAATATAAGGCACCCACTTGTTTTACTTTTTAAAATGAATATGCAAATTTTATCCTACACAGCTGCACTTTTAAAAGTTTAAATGAATGTAAAATGCCCAGTAACAACACAGACCTCTATAATTTTATGAAATCAGGAGTGTGAAAAGACATTTTTTTGCTTCATCCTATTTGGTAATAGCCAATGGAGTCACCTTGTTAATAAAACTACTTTTCAAACAAAGTCAACAACAGCAATAATATTTTGGCACTTATTAATATTTCAATAGTGAATTGTAATTTTAGAATAAGAAAAACATTCCTCTTCTACTAACATTTCTACGAATACTCAAAGACTTTTTTAACAAAAAGTAAATTTAAAATAAGATTGTATGATTAAATTAGAAATTAAGCACAACTTACACTCAGATATTTTCTCCAGAAAACATAAGCCTATTAACTTCCAAATATTTGCACTGAAATGAAAATTACTTAATATTATTTCAATATGATTTTTAAAATGTGGGAAAGTTTCTACAATGAAATGTGAGCACACAAGACAAAACAAAACAAAAGAAGTTTGCATGCTTCTGCTCCAAAGAAGTTAAAACAATCCTTTGCCAGGAATAGCACATGTAAACTTTAAGAAGGGAACTACTGGAGTCAAAACACACTTACGTTTTTAATATGTAAAGATGCATTTTTTTTTTCTATTTTGGTTTAAAAATAAGAGTACACCAGAAAGTCTTGCTTGTTGTCAGGTATTGCACAGGCCCTGACCCTTCAGCTGGCCAGGAATTCTCACACAAAGCTCTTTTCATGCAGTCTGGGCTGCATATCCCTGTGATAAGGCGGCAAATCATGAAGCTATGGACAAGTGACACAAAGTCAGACTAAATGAAATGTTTACATATATTCTGTCACACGTTGTTTCTTCCTCACTGATTCTATACATGATTTGCCTAAAACAATATTGATTCAGGCTGAAGAGAAGTATGACATAAACAAGGACAATTTTAAGAAAGCAGGAGGCACAGGACAATACAAACACTGCATTTTCAAGTTCCTATCACCCAGCTTAATGTAAATTTAAGCAGAAACAAAGCCAAATCACCTAAGAAGTGTTCTAACTGTACAACTTCCCTCAAAGCACAACAGACTTCTTAACTTGTTTTACAACACAGAAATTAAACAATATCTTAAATCTGCACTCACCATGAGAAAACAACAGTTGCGTAGAGTAAGAGTGTGCTATTTTCTGCCCCTGTTCCTTTTCAGTTTTGCCTAGAGTTGTCCAACACCCAACAGCCCAGAGCTGCTACCCAGAGGCCCCTTCCACAAGCCGGCTTATTTGCCTGTCAATCTGAATTCAGGCTTCTGCATTATGCAGCTGTGCACTTTGCTGAAGCTCTAATATAACTTCCATACGCTTTCCACCGCCTCAAGTAGGTGATTTGCTCTTTCGCTCAATGGATAATCGAATCACTTTGCAGGTAACCCTGGAGGATCAAGCACTAAGTTGTTCACCCCTCAAGTTAAGGAGTTCTTGGTAAGAAGTGGGTGGAGAGAAGCAAGCTCACTACAAGGGAATTCAGGGTGTAATCAGAAGGCAGAAACTTCCTCTCTTTTTTCCTTCCTTGCTGGGCTGAGCTGCTAGTGCCTCTTTCACAGAACTTAGGAATGTACAGGGAGGACGCAAAGAGGCCCCCGCCAGACAAGCCTTTCTCAATCAATTAGCTTGCAGCCATTACTTGTGACCTGAGGTCACACAGCATAAGTGTGTGGGGTGTGCCTCCAGGGGTCCCAAGGCTACTTATTACAGCTTAGATAACCCAAACCAAGCAGACACTGAACTTTAGAAATGCTTTTAATAGAAAATGTGCTTAAAGATTTGCAACAGACCACAGATAAACCCAAGTGTCTTTTTGCAGTAGCTACTATTTAATTCAAGGACTTTCTGTGAAGAAATCCAATACAATATTTTCCATGTTGGATCAAAACTTAGAACAAAAGCAGTAAAGCATTTATTTTATATTAAATATCAACTTGGAAATATATAAATGACAAACTAATTAATATGTATACAACTTCTATAACTTAGGTTTTAAGATTTTATTTTAGTTTTTTGAAGATTGCTGATTTATTATACAGTTTTTTGCAAAGCTGAACTATAAACGAAATTCTCTGGGCCTAACGAAATCAAAATGATATTTTGAGGCTAAGAATAACTATATTCAATTCCTTTAAGATTACATGCTAACATAATATCATGACTTATTTTCATAGCAACTTTAATTAGAATTTCCTTTTGTGCTCCGGTTTAGAAAAGTGTGTCTTCTTTTTAATATATCTCAAAAATGACTGTTCAAGATAACAGAAAATAAGGGAAACACTAAAGAAGATTAATCTTTCAAAACTGCATGTTTGCTCAATTTTATACATTAAGTTTACATGTTCCCCCTAAATAATTTAAACATGAGAGGTACCATCATTATCAACAAATCAATAACAAAGAAATATAATTATATTTTAAAACAAATTAAATGTGCATTTTTTAATAACACAACACAATTAAGAAGCAGATGCTTCTATAGTGATTGGGTTAGACAATTTCTCCACCCCTAAATGACTGTCACTCTGAGATGGATTCACCACTTATATTCTCTCACCCTCTTTACCTGGTGATGCACATGATATCCAAGACATCATTGGATTCAACACTTTACAGAAGCTGCAAAACTGCACATAGATATTGAACTTAGTACTCCCATTTCATGAGCCTTTATTTGTCCAAAAAAACTATCTTCAAATTGGGTATTTGCTGACATAAATAAAATACTCAACCAAAATAGAGAATATGAACAAGACAAGTGGCAGAAAATGGTGACCAACTAATACTATCTGGGGGATAGGGTCAATTTTGAAGACTTCAGTAGCAGATAAGATAGTAATAACTTTTAAGATTAAGCAAGGGTAGGGGCGAAGGAAGAAATTAGGGGTATCTACTTTCTCGAACATAAAACAGGGATGTTTGGAAAGATTTGGAAAAACAGGATGATATCACCTCTAAATAAGTGTTTTTTAGTGATTTGATCATGGGTGTCTTATATATTGAAAACAGACATCATTGCAAAATACTTTGGCTTCTTTAGCTAATAAATATGTAAAAAATATAATCATACTTACTGTTGAAAGGATAGTAAGTTTTAAGACATTTCTACAATTCAATGCTACCCTGTAATTCCATGTTCCATTTTCATTTGTTATAAAGAACATGCTTTGTTTTCTTGTTTCTTTCATCCAAGACTAACAACTAACAGTCAACAAAGCTATCAGACCTCATTCTTGAGAAATCTACAATCAAATATCTCAAAGACTTGGTCTCTATTTTGACAGAGCATCTGCATCCACAAAAAAAGGACTTTCTGATAAATGCAGAAAGGTCACTAATAACCTACATGAAACATAAAGCATACGCCAGTACTTGAAAGGGCCTTGGTGATTTCCCAGCCTGTAATGTAATTTTTATAGTCAATTTACCAGGTTTTTTATGGCCATAGACATTTTTGAATTACACATGGGTTATGAAAATAATCCTCTTTGCAAAAATCTGGCTTGTTACATTGAAAAGATGACTACCAAAATACTACTGAAAAGAGTTTGTCAACCTATGTTCATTTCCATCTTTATTTTATAGGGAAAAAGTTCATTACTCCAGATGTAATGACTTAAGCATTACAGATCATTTTTTGCTAACTTCATCTAATTTGAAAAAATTTTCATACCTCAGATAAATTTACCACCAAAACCCTATCATGTATATTGAGAGATGTTAACAAGTTAGAAGAAATATGGAAATATTTGTTTCAAATTAACAAAAGATTCAAAGTAATAGGATACAATATGTATATACAAAGTTATAAAGACTAAATTTTTAAGCCTTATATAACAATAAAATATTAGCCACTTATGTCATATTATTTTTCCATATAAATTAATATATATATTTTATAATATTAGGGATATATATACACACATATATATAGGGATATGTATAGGTAATATATATATACCCCCTAGGGATAATAATAGAGATGGATATGATCTGTGATGGTTTGGAAGAGAGTTACTTTTGGATGGAAGAAGAGACTAAAATAAAAAGCTTGAAAAATGTTACAATAAAACTTCTAGTGGCTAGGGATCTAGCTGTGGTAGAATGCTTGCTTAGCATACATGAGGCTCTGGGTCTGATCCAGTACTACAGCAAAAAACACACAATACTAGTTTTCCATACCATGTGCTTAGCAATCCATAATCAAGTTGGTGTCCAACATTTTCTTATTAAAATATGTGCCAGAACAATACACCCATCAACAATCTTAAAAAATAATAGAGGGAATCTCCTTAACATTCTTTTAAAGCTAATAATGTTGGACTAAGAAAAATTATAGGTAGTTTACACTTATCCATCTAAAAGTTCAGGAAGTATTTTAATATTTCTTGATAAGCTCCATTTAGATCTATGGATTAGTTCCATTGAACATCTGAATTGCCACAATTATTTTGGAAATCAACAGAAGGCACTGGTTCTTAGAATACATAGAGAAGCATCCTCACATCACCATATCTTCCTATATCTGAAATCAACACATCTTCCTAATATCTGAAAACAGGAAAGAAGGGAGAGAAAAGGCATATGACATATTGCATACCCCCTAATTAATTAAAACAATTTATATGGTAGCAGAGATAGGATGATAGTAGATAAAGGTACATATTAGGACCTGTAGCTTTCCATGTTGGTAAAACAAGGCTGTTGACACAGGAGACCCCTTTACACTAGTGAGCGAACTTAGGCATAGACACTTTTTAGTCTCCACCTAGGAGTTCCGCACACCAACATATCACCCAGTGAGAGCAGCATGAGAAGATGTAACCAATATAAAGGAGATTTAAGCAGGAAGAAGTGGATAGCAACAAAAAAGTGAGTGCTATCTGGTTTAAACATACATTGGATAGATCTAGGCTTAGCCAGAGACCTGAGTAAATAGAAAGCAAGTATAAAATAGGGCCTGTATAAAACTACCACAGAGAAAATGGGATAAGAAGAACCTCATCAAAAGAAGAGTAACAAATAAATATATCACCTATTAAAAAGCCAAAAACAGGAGAGAAGAAAGTAATGGTTTGAAATAAAAGCAAGAATGTAAAATGCAATACAATACTTTTAAAAAGAAAGAAAGCATGGTGAGTAAAGAGAAAGTAAAAAAAAAAGAGAGAAAATAAAAAATGAGAAATGGCACTTTGATGACAAGCAAAAAATCATAAAATATTTAACTTCACATATTTTAAATATCTATGCTGTCACAAAACACAAGGAAGTTGAAACTCAAAATGTACCAATAAACTTAATGAATTAAAAAAAAACCACACAAGGAAAATTTGAAACAATACAAGTAGTGTGAAAAATTTCAATATATACCGCCACCTACACAGTATTTTAAAGGAATGCCACCATACTAAAATGGGGATAAAGAAGAGGAATGCAAGATTCAATGAAGAAATAAAAGAAATTAAAATGAATGCAACATATTTATAGGGTATACATTTTTTCTTACTCTATTATTTTCAAATTAATAGTTAAAGGGAGCTATTCCATGATAAAATGGATACTGTCATACATTGTTTATGGGCACATAATTTGAAACAGCTTGCTTATTTACATTGAAGTTCTTATATTTTCTCATTTTATCTATTCCTTGAATATATATGTATTACTCACTTACTATGAGCCAGGCACCAGTTAAGGCAATAGAGATAAATACAGTGCTTAACCAAACAGCCAATATTTTTGCCTCACTTAGATTCTAAGAAACGGAAATAGACAATAAATAAGTAAACAATTATAATACCTTAAGTAATATTGAACATCATGATGAAAAATAATGCAGAATAAGGAAATAATAAACAATTTTGCAGGTAGCAGATATGACATTTCAGATAGGTGCTTCAGGAAATGTCTCTGGTGTAGTGACATTGTGCATTAATTTGAGTGTACTAGGAAGTCCAACAAGATAATATATGAGACTAAAACACTTTTAGAGAGCAGGCACTTAACAGTGAAAAGACCCAGAGATGAGGTGTGATTCTCAGTAATGTTATCTCAAGGATTCTTTTGCAAGAAAGTTACTAGCAAGACTGACCCACAATTTTGTCCAAAGTTGTTTATAATCCCCTACACAACTGGAAATAGAATACATCAATTCTTACACTATATTATCACTTGGCCATTTAAAATGATTCTTTCAACAAGTTTAGAGATGTGAATTTTAGGTAAGTAAAAACAGGAAAATAAAAAACTCCAGATAATAGATGATCCCAATTTTATAAGTGGATTTCTTTGATAATAAAAAGATCAAGTACAAAAATGTTGATAGCAACTATCATCTTTGTTTGACAGAAGCACAGATTTTTGAAGTTTAATTTTCTTTCTAAAGTTTAGAAAATAATGTAGATGTATTTTTTCACAAAAGGAAGACATTAAATCAAAAAGAGAAGCAGATTTTACCAATTTAGGTGTATTAAAAATTCCTGCATCTTTTTCATCACAAATCTTAAAGTTTTCACGTCATATTTTGTTACTGTCCCCAAGTCTGGTCCATCAGTACTTGGAATGATTCTTTAAAACTCAACAGATTTCCCCACCTCCTGCTCATCAATTTTATTGCCTCTAACTTGTAACTTAGATCTACACGAAAAGCTTGAAAATACGTACATAAAATCATGTTCATGTATGCATATAGCCTTTGTTTCTCCTTTGAGAGCATATGGTAAAAGTCATCTCTTTCGATCAGTGACAAATACCCTCCTACAGCATCTACTACTTTGACCCTTAATTAGATTTTCCCAGGCCATCTAAAATAACTTATGTCTGAGACCCTACAGCAAGGGTCCCAAAGGATTAGGGCAGCAGCAAGAAAGTAAGAAAGTATCTTATCAGTGCTTAGGATTTGGGTAGCCAATTGAGTGAACTCATAGGGAATTGAGTGAGGTTACTTAAAAAAAAAAGACAAAAGAGGTAAAGAAAAGAAAGAAAGCAAACAGAAAATATACTACACAATTATGTCATTAATGAAAAATGGAAGCTGAGCAAAATATCAAAATGCAATGGCAAAACCTCATGCTGAGGGTTCAGAGAGCAGAGTGACCAAGAGCACTCAGTTCAACTTTTGCTGTTTTTGTAAATATATAAAGCCTGCAATCTGGGCTCTGTCATTTAAAGATCTTATTAAAATAAGAAACTATAAAATAAGTAAATATAGAAATATGGGGGAGGAAAGCAGGGATGGAGTGAAGGAAGAAGGTAGGGGAGGGATGGCAGAGGAGGGAGGGAGGGAAGGAGAAGTTATATAACTTCTAAAAAGAAAAAATTAGGTTACAATGGGAGCTAGGAAGGAAGAGGAAGCAGGGCTCCTAAAGAGCTGATGTAATGTATGTGTGTGAATGGTTCTGACATGGGCTGTGAGACCCCTATAGGTAGAGACTTCACAGCACAATATAGAAAATAGTCTAACTGAACTGGAAGTGAAGGCACTTGGGGTTGACAAAGTCCCAGTGATTGCAAGGAACGAGTTTGATTTAGCCAGAAGCACATAAAGATATTTACAAAATAGAGAGAAAAGGAGAAAAGTCACACACTGGGAAAAACAAAAACACGTTTTGCATGTCTTTTGTGGTGAGAAGGAAAAGCTGAAGTTTGATAGGAAGCTGTTTAAGGTGTCATTGTTGTACTACTAATGAAAAATCTTTAATGAAGTCAAAGCTAAACTGGAGTTCAGATATCCAGTTTGTCTTTATCACCCATGGGGTACTGGGTGGTCCCTATATACCTCATTGCCAATAGATGTCATCTAGTCAAGTTATTGCTCTAATAGATAACAGGTAGATAAATTTACTTGGGCATCAAGAGCCAGACCTAGCAAGATACAGTGGTAATAAGTTCAGTCAAGGAAAAGAAATTAGAAGTGAGTGTTGTCTAGTACATTACACCCATACAGAGTAACTGAGTCCAGTCAAGACCCAAGACTATAATTTAGTATTTAGGGAGAATATATCTTTGAGATTAACCAAGGCTTCTGAGAGTAGGTCATATAGAACATGTTATATGCCATAGCTTGAAAAGTGTGGAAAGTCTAAACTATCAAATTTATCTTTCTGTGCTCCTAGTTCTCCTAGGTTCCAAAATTCTCCTTAGATATTCTGGTGTCCACGTTCTTATGGTATCAAAACATTAATTCTTACATGTGTAATACATTGTCTCTGAAATCTCCTTCAAAAATAAAATATGGTATGTGTGAAGATTATATTCATCTCCTTATGATTATCAGGTTTTAGATTAAGATATCTGGGACCATCTAGGGAAAATTCTAGATTAGACAATACTGCCAAGATAGGCAAATCTGCCGTGATCAGGGTTTCAGAATTTGAATTAATTCTCTTAGACTAGTGGATCTATGGCCCTTGTTACATGACCCTAATGAAATTTAACCTATTGAGTTTGAGAAGCCTAAGGAGTTAATGCTTTCCTGGGCTATTTGGTCCTATGTCCAAGTTAACAGAACAAATAAAGTTCTGTAATTCCAGTCCTAAACTTTTTAATAAAGAACTGTTTTTCAGGTCTTAGCTACTATTTAATTAGATTGGAGGATTGTTTTCACATCTGTCATTCTGCACTCAATTTTTATCTAAATTAGGTAACTTTGAAGCTTTTAAGAAAATTTTATTTTAACTATGACATGTGATAAGAGAGGTATATAGATATCTGAACTAAAGCATTTTGGAATATATTTACAGATTATACATTACAAAATTTATGCTTCTTCTGCTTCAGTTCTTTTCAAGGAAAAGGCTTAAGAAAAAATAGTCCAATGTCCCAGGACACTTATAAACAGAGAACTATGAGGACTATGAGGTTGTAGTCTTTTTCCTTACCATTTATCGAACAGAGCATGTAGTGTGCTTAAATTCCAATAACTGGAGGCAAAGAATGTGTCTTGAATGCTCCTTCTTACTTGTTAAATATGTTTCAAATGAATAAATGATATAGTACAAATGTATAAAACAGATAGAAATATCATTTTTCCTGAGTATAAATCTATGCAAATTTCTCCCCTAACTATGAAACTAAAGTGGGTATTCTGAAAGATAGAAGCTCTGAGCATATTGAGAAGGAGGAAAATCCTAGCATTTGACAAAAGATGGTTTCAGGAATAAAGGTTGATATAAATATGATGAATATTTATTACATTGTTTCTTATTAAATCAGCCTTTCATTTTTGTCTGCCTTTCCTCTGCTTTTTGAATAATCTATCAATAAAGGAAGAGAGAAACAAACAAAAACACTGTTAAAATTCTATATCTGGGAAAGCACTCACAGTTCTCAAAGTATAATAATCCTGTACAGCAAGGACAAATTCTGAGAAATAATAACCACCCTAAATCAAAGAATGAAAGAATTCCATTTTCAAGTAAATAAAATAAATATCTTTGAGCTCCTTCCTGTTTTCAAAAAATCATGAGGCATGAAGGAAAAAATAAATTCTAACACAAATTGTATTAGTTTCCTAGGACTTTCATAACAAATTCCAACAAATTCCCACAAATTCAGTGGGTTAAAACAATAGAAATGTATTCTATTGCAATTCAAAAGACCAGAAGTTTGACATGTGCATCTTAGTTATTTTCCCATTGCTGGAACACAATACCTTGCTCCCACAACTTAAAGAAGGAGAGGTTTATTTTGGCTCACAGTTTACCCCACAGTCAGCTGGCTCCAAGGCAGAAATTACACGATAGTTAGAAGAGCATGGTGGAGGCATAGTAGAAAGGTCTGGCGTAGAGGAACCCTGCTCAAGTCATGGTCACCAGGAAAGAGACAGAAGGGAGGAGCTGAGGAAGGAGGTGTTCTCCCAGGGCCTTCCCCCAGTGGCCCACCCCTTTTGATCAGGTCCCATCTCCTAACAGCACATTCAGCTTTGAATTCTTCAGTGGATTTATCCACTATGAGTATAACACCCCATGATCCAATCACCTTCCAAAAGCTCAACTCTGAACACATGAGGTTTTGATGGTACATTCTAGATCTAAATCATAACAGTATATTTCACTAGGTGAAATCAAGCTTTTTGTAGGATTGAGGAGTCCCCAATCCTTGGGGAGTCTATGGGAGAATCTATTCCTTGCTTCTTCCATCATCTGGTGGGCCCGTCATTTCTTAGCATTTCCTAACTTGTGCTCACACAGCTTCAATTTCTCTCTCCATTTTCACATCTTCTGTGTATGTCAGATCTCCCTTTGCCCTCACACTTGTGATGGCACTCAGCACCTACCTGGATATCCAGGATAATCTCCTCATCTCCAAATGTTAATTACATTGGCAAAGACTATTTTTGCAGAAAAGATAATAATCACAAGTTCTAAGAATGAGGACCTAAACGTATTTTTTAAAGTCACTATCACCTGCTACACAAAGTCAAATATTTGCAAAAATTAAATGACTTTTATAACTGCAACCCAGGATATGCAAAGGCAGAAAGGAGGTTGGCAAATGACATTTAACTTAGCAAAGTGGAAGAAAGATAAACTAAATGTAAATAGGAAACACTGATTAAAAACAAACTAGTATGTCGATATAGTAGTCTACAAGGAAAGTTGAGACAATGAGACATCCAAGTATTGTCTAAGGTAGACTTGAGACCAGAAGTTGGAAAGAAACCATTTAAAACTGTAAGAGGAATACTGGACAACTACTTGTAGTCACCTCTTTACTATAAAGGATTCAGTGATCTCTCCATCTCTAAAGGAGAGAGATCATTTACGGGAAACATGAGCCATAATGATCACAAAAGGGACAGACATGGAACAAAAAATTACAAGGAGAAGGGTAATACCCTAGCTAAGTCCCAGAGTGTTCGTGTCTCCAAAGAGAAGATTAAGAATTATTCTCTGGGGGTAACTGTCACCAAGAAAAATAACCTCAAATTGACATTTATATGTTTTGCTCATGAAAAAAAAAGCCAACTGCCACTTAATAATCATTCAAAGGGAAGCATACCTTGTTTATACAAATTCTAATCAGGTGTTTGGTAGCACATTAAAATTATGATTGGATACTGAAATATCATCATTGGGAATCCATCATGAAGTAGGTTGAAGTCAAAATAAGTGAAATGATTGAAGGAACTCAGAGAGAAAATACGCAGTGAGAGGAAAATGTCAAAGAAATGAGAGAACTGTCATGAGAGATAGAACTATCACCTTGGTGCAATAAGGCATACCATTTAATAAAGAGAAACAGGCAGAAAATAAAAAGGATAAGCAACAATTTAATATGTGAGTACTGAAAACCAAAATTTAGGAAGAATGTTAAAAGATAAGGGAAAGTAAATTGAAGAAGACAAACACATAAAAACAGGAGTAAAGATTATTTTTACGTGTTCTAAAAAGCATCCATGTAGATAATCCAACAATCCATAAATAGTAATTCAAGAAATAGAGATTAAAGGAAATATTAACAAATTATTACAGATATCACATGAGGAAATTTTTCATAATTGGAAACATAAGTCTCAAGACTGCAATCAAGTGCAAAACCACAAGTGATGAAGACCCACCAAAAGATCCATTCTGATAAAATCCACTGCATGGATTAAAGAAAAGATATCAAGAGTTTATACTGAGAATAGTAGGTAATACATAAAAGATCAGTCTCAAAATGACCGTGGCCTGCTGAACAACATGGGAAGCTCGAAGTAAATGGGAAAATACTTTTAAAATTCCAAATGAATATTATATTCTTCAGAAAAAATAATAAGTTTTTGAGTAAGTAAATGTTTAAACATTAAATGCAGAGCACATGTATTGAAATATTAGATGTTACCTCATTCATGTATACAAAGTTTGTTTTTATTTATAAAAAATAAATAAATGAAAGAAAATTATTTTTCAATCTATAAATCTGTACCTAACCAAAGATTCAAACAAACATGAGAATGGAATAAATCCCAATGTGTAAATTGATCAAGTATTTATTGTCTATGGAGATTTTCTCAAAATGTTACAAGAACATGAACTCCAACAAAGACAGATGCACAAGTAAAAGTAGAATATAACATCTAGAAAGAACAGATTACAATAACATAAAATGGAAAAATGAATTCCCAGGATGTCAGTCAAAAAATTCTAAATGACACCTTTTGACACAATGCCTTAGAGTGCGGCCAGATGAGATCAAAGTGAGAGGACGTGGGGGACCAAGAGGTTCTCAAAAGGAAAACAAAAATGAAACAAAGCTACACTGCTAGGCTGTCTAACCAGCTTGTCTGTGCCACAAATGGTATACAGAAGCATTTTATAAAGATCTTAGAGAATGGAGGTGGGGGAGGAGAAGGATGGAGGAAGAGAGTGAGAAGGAGGGAGGGAGAAGGAGAAGGAGGAGGAAGAAGAGGAGGAGAAAAAGGAAGGAGGAAGAGAGGAGGAGGGGGAAGAGAAAGGGGAAGGAGGGAGGAGGAAAGAAAGAAGGAAGGGAGAAAGGAAGGAAGGAAGAAGAAGGAAAGAGAGAGATCAGTAGAGGAAATTGGGGAAGAAGAAAAGAGAGAGGGGAGGAGAAGGGAGGGAGGGAAGAAACTAGGAAAGAATGGAAGGAGCAAAAGATGGAAGAGTTGGAGGAAGAAAGGGAGATGGTAGGGGAGGAACTAACCAAAAAAAGAAAAAGAAAACAAAAGCTTATTAATTTAAGGAAAAGTAAAGATTCTAAAGTAATGAAATAATAACCATATTATCACCAGACTAAATAGTAAAATTAATTTGAATACTCTTAAATAAAATCCCAGATATATATTTAACTTAAACAGTGTTACAGCTATGTTGAAAGAATAAAGAACTTGAGGTTTTAAGAAGGTTTCAATCTTTTTAGCAGTAATGAATCAATTAATAAATTCTTAATTGAAGAATCCTAAGACAGCTGTATGCATGTTATTTACTATCACAAAAGTAAAATTGAAAGAAATGCTCTAAGCTGCGACCGGCCAGGAGAGACAAACACCTTGAAGCTCCGGGGCAGTCCCGGGCCATGCCCACGGCACAGTGAGGTCAGCTTCAACGCCCAGTCCTGTCTCCTACCCCCCCACTCCCACCCCCCCCACCCCCGTGCACCGCCTACCTTCTGGCTTTTCTGCTACCTGGTCGTCCCACACTACAGAGGCACAGGAGATTATAAAGACCCTTGTCCTGAGCACCACAAGATAGAGCAGAAGTTAGTAACAAAGAGGACCTCTCAGGATCCTCGATGAAAACTGAAGCTCAGAGAAAAGTAAAGAGAACCTCTATAATAAAGGCACATCAGACCACTGTACTTGCTCTACTGCTGGCTTGCTGAGACTCATTGACTTGTATATGAACAGGGATTCCTACGTTGCCTACTATGACAACAGAGACATACCCTGAAGGAGGCCCATAATTTCTATTGTTATTTGCAAAAAAGAAAAAAAAATTTTTTCTCTTTTTAATTCTTAATTTTTACTTTTTTTCTACCCTTCAAAGTTTTGCTTTTCTTGCTTTTCTTTCTTTTATCTTTTCTTTCTCTCTCTCATTCATTCTCTCGTTGTCCCACATTGCTCCTCCTCTCCCCATTTGTTCCTTTCTGCACTGAATTCAGATTTCTCCCTTATTGTTATTTTCTTCTCTTTTTCCTTCTCTTGATTATCATTAGGTTTAAAGGAAAGTAATTTCAGTATCTAGCCTCCCTGTTGCTGTTAGATGATTCTATTCACATCTTTGTTCTTTCATTCTGCCTTTTCCTCTTGCCTTTAACAACTTCTTAGAGTTTGTGTGATCTTTCTGTGTCTTCTGGCCTCACTGTCAATCTTACCTGTTCTTTCTACCTGTCCCTCCCGACCCAACTCCCTTTCGCTCCCCACCCCAAAGGGGAACGATGCTATATTGAAGAGCTTATTCATTATAAACTTACGTTGAGTTGGTCCTCGGTTTTAATTTAACTCACATAGTTAAAAGTGATAGATTAATAACTACCACAAATTGTCATTTTCTAAGCTGTGCTT